>OX155963.1:13810662-14043793 GCA_944548615.1 Micropterix aruncella | reverse complement strand
TTAAAAAAAAAATAATTAAAAAATAAAAAATTGTAAAGAAACATTGTAGAAAACAGTATAATATTGTTATATTTGATAAGGTTTGTAAAGAAATCCGTTTATAGGATGATGTTTTTATTTAAAATAAAATTAGTAAAAGCTACTTAATAAGTAGCGAAGGAAATCCCAGCTTGTATTGGGAAATGCTTATGTTTGAATGAGATATACTTACGGATGTGCACGACTTTCGACGGTGCAATGTAAGTTTAAAGGTCCTTTTGCAGTCGACTTAATTATTAATTTTCTATATATATATATATATATATATATATATATATATATATATATATATATATATATATATAATATATATATATATATATATATATATATATATATATATATATAGTATATATAATATATATATATATATATATATATATATATATATATATATATATATATATATATATATATATATATATATATATATATATATAATATATATATAATATAAATATATATATATATATATATATATATATATATATATATATATATATATATATATATATATATATATATATATATATAATATATATATATATATATATATATATATATATATATATATATATATATATATATATATATATATATATATATATATATATATATATATATATATATATATATATATATATATATATATATATATATATATATATATATATATATATATATATATATATATATATATATATATATATATTATATATATATATATATATATATGTGTCAATAGTATACATATGTATGGCCATTTATGAACGTATATTACATATAGTGTTATAACAATCCCTCCCTTCCATTTCCATTCCCTATTGTACTTATACATTTAAATTTAGAAATACTTCTTTTTCCTTTTTTCTTAAAAAAAGTTATTATCTTTTAAATAGGTGCTTTAAATTATTTGCTAATTTGGAATGTATTAATGGCTATATTAATGTTAATTTATAAAATGTTCTTTTATAAAGTGAATATGCTGTATACATTTAGGTAATCATAAAAAATAAAAAAAATAAATAAGTAAATATACTGGTAACTCGGTATACTATGGTAAAGCATAAGCGCCGATTCGCTTTTTTTTTTATATAAGTAATACTTTCAAAATTGAATCAAAAGCAAAAAAAAGAATGAAATGCATAGTCTAGTGGCAACGTCACCTAACTAGGCCGGGACCTGTTCTAAGGTAAACGTTATTTTTTTTAATGTGCTTGCACAAATACCGCGTTTATAAGAGTGACATATATTCTATGTATGCACAAAAATGGAATTGCAAAACAATATTTAAAATGACTAAATACTTGGTTAAATTAAATAATTAAATATAGTTAGAAGTGGACAAATTAAAATGACAGCAAATAAATTCAAATCATAAAAAAAAACAAAAAAAAAAAACAAAACAATTTAAAATAGTAAAAATTAGAATAAGAATTTTGCAGCTGGCATTCATTTAGCTCATTTGCTACCCACTTTTCGAACTCTTTTAAGTTGCCGATTTTGCTTATACCTATGTCTCAATATTATTTTATGACGTACGTTACAAGCTGCATGCTCAGCTCAACGTAACAACCCACTCCAAATACAACCGACAATACAGCACAACCCAATCTATTTTACCGCTTCACAAATTACGCCTCCCTATTTTCCGTATAAAATTGGGGGTAGCTTCGTATTAATTATTAGCTCTGTATTTTTTTGACACGCGTTTGGTGTGAAAGGTGCACTTTTTCGGCTTTGGGGGAGTGACGGTCCCCGTATATAGACTCGTATTTCTCGCCCCCAGGACTGCTTATTTGACAGTAAAAGGGATCATTCTGTCCGCGGAGTAGGACGCAACATTTGCTCGACATGTGCTCCTAGCTAATTCACTTTGTAAATGAGTCGACTGAGTCGACGGAATATTATTTTTATTTTTTATATGTTAATGTTTCATTGTAAATACACAGTTACGTAGCACTGCTTTCTAGATAGATGAAGTTAGAAAATAAAGTAGATGAGTTTTATATTATATTGAAAATTTACATGAAATATGTAATATGTAAACATATTGGGCTCGATTGCGTTTCTTCGTGAACTAAAATCGGAAGTTAGTCCGCATGAACGAGACAGGGCAATACGCTAGAGCGGAGTGTGAGACGACCGGTTGTCACTTTTTCGCATTAAAACTGCCCGCATTCGGACGAGTATAAGTTTGGCAGGTAGTATTTATCGATGATCATTCGTTTCATATTCTGCTTTAACGTATTGCTCTGTCTCGTTCGCTTGGACTAATTTTAGTTTTAGTTCACAAAGAAACGCAATCGAGCCCATTATATATGTATGTTTGTATAAGTAGATAACTTTAAATTTAATCAGGTTTCCATATAAAATATTAATTTTTCTTCCTGATTTGAAACTTTCTGACGAAATTGATTACTACTGAGGCTCAATATATCGATAGCATCAATTATAAAGTGTTGTGTTTAAATAATCCTGAATAAGGTGGATCTTTTAAAGTACATAATTGTTGTTATATAGGGCACATACAATAAAAGGGGGAGCCCGTACTGGTGGGTTTTAAACCAGATACGGACTATGAGGTATATCATAAATAGCACATTTCTTAGTATCTTATTAGGCCAATGAGAACCACGGAGAATGCGTTCATTGCTACCTCCATAATAAAAATAAACAACGACTTATGATTTCAAGGTATTTTATTAATGTTTTTTCTGTGAATAATCAAAAATATTTCTATCCTGTCTATTTTTATTCTTTTTTTAAATAAAAATCCCGAAAAAAAATATTTTTTGCTAAGCGTTGTGATTTATTTTATTATATTTTTAATCATTAATTGCACAGCTTATTACAGCATAGATAATTACAATTAACGGCGACTTGGGTTATAGTAAATCCATAGTTACTGTTGGCGCAATGTCGAAGTAAAACTTGATTATTAAATATGGTATGTATAGAGGATAAATTAAAATTTTGGAATAAATGGTAGTGACAGTGTTATGCATGGGTATGTTTATGAGGGTGCATAGATGGACGAGATATATACTTATATGTTTATATTTATATATTTTTGCATCAATCTAAATAGCGGTCGGTAACAGTTCCTATCAGTTAATGATTTATGAAATTTCAACTAATTAGAGCCAGCGTAGCAATTCAGCATTCGGAAAATGGCGAAGTATATTATTATACAATGGTTTGTCTTTGTTCTAAAGGTAGAGGGATCACGTGTTGTCTAGTGGGTCTCCTCAGGAAGATGTGTCCTACGAGATATGGACTCTTTCTTCGCTACTCCTTGTATCCAATGCAACTAATGCTCAAGTCTTTCAGAGTATGAGACGATATCTATTTGTGTTCTAAGTACGGCCCTGGACTCTTTATGAATACGCTCCACTGTGTCGACATAAATCCCGTAACATAACATGGTAGCCATATAAGAGAGGCGAACTCCAAGATACTGCTAATAAAAGCGTAGTAAATCGTCTTCAACGCGTTAAAGCCAGAGAAAGGCCTACAGGACCTGAAGACAAAATCTAAGGTCATGTAAGTTCTTTCAACTATCTGTTAGAAGCGTTGATACTAATATAATTTGCAGTTCAGGAGTATTCTTAGAGGAGTATGCAGTATTTCACACGCATTATTCAGTTATCAGTTAGATGATTATGTTCTGCCTGCAAGGCGTGCCTATTGTAAGAACTATCAATGCTGAAGTTCAACTTTAGATCGTCCAAATTTTTATCATTGTTGTACCATCTTGAAAACACAGTTGAAACTAAAGGCTTTGTTATTTGTTATAATATATTGTTTAGCCGTAAAATAATTATAGATTATTTGTTAATTGAAGACCCATCCTGTGTGATTCAAAAATGTATCTAAATCTATTGGTCGCGATGAAATCCCATACTAACACACCAGCAGAATGACAGCTTTTATGGTCAGAAACAATACAATAAGGAATATTTAGTTTTATTTAAAAACTCAAAACAAATAATATTTTATAATACACAGATATTAAAAAACTTCTGCAAAGAATCCTTATTATATTTCCCTATATTGTCATGATCCAATAATATCTGCAATTAAAAAGGAAATAGTTAAACAGCAAACATTTTAGACTCGATTTAACATGTCTAGAAATTCATAGGCGTCTATTTAAATGTATTTGAAATCCACCTGAATAACCAATATGCAAGCTTTTACTACAGTATACTGTGCGTATACTACAGTATACTGTGCGTATACTGAAGTATACTGTGCATATGCTATAGTATACTGTGCTGTAGGAGCTAATGGGCCCTTGCTTAGTTGGACACGAAGACCCATTCTGTTCAGGGTTGGTCACACTCACGGGTCAACACCTATCCGGCGGCCTCCACGCATGGAGTGCGAGCCCGGGCAGGACTCTGGCCTTAGGGCTAGTTTTCCCTAGGAATCAACCTTCTGGTGCTCCTGGACGGTCTGAGCACCGTGCGGCGTAAGTCAATCGACTGTGAACTCTGACTAACAGTCGGGGGAGTCTGGAAGCAGTAATGTTTCCTATAGATCGGGGGTGGTTGCGGATCTTACGGCGACTGCTCTTGAAATGACCATCGGCTAGCCGATCCTGGGTAAACAGCCGGGCAAAGGATGCCGTGGTTTGCGATAGATTCGGTATACACCGTTTCACCGCTTCGTAAGGGAGAGGACCGCGCAAGCGACATCGAACTCGTAACCAATCGAGAGACCGGAGTAATCTGGACGCAATTGGAAGTAAGGGCGTGAGTGTAGCCCGCTGGGTAACACCCCTAGTTATCTCGCGGTTAAGGCGTTGGCCTCTTACGGGCATGTGGCGGAGCTTGACGGTGGACTGTTTTGTCCAAGTCTTCTGCGTTCACTTCACGGGAGATAGAACGACTAATCGTTAAAACTTCCTGAGGTGACGGGTTCGCCCGTTGTAGTTGACTACTCTATTTGGGCTTATACGATTACGTTATTCAGAGCAAGATCATTTATGCAACGGCTGAAAAGTTTTAACGGAAAATTGGTAAAACTATCTCGATGCCCTTACGAAGTAATCCTTTTAATGACGATTCGTCTGTTTCAGACTCATTTGGGAGTTGCCGCGGTGACTAATTGCCATTTCTTATCGAGTTTGATCCGAATTTGGAACATTTATCTCTGAACTTGACAAACTTAGCTGAGGTCTCGTGATATATGAGACGTGGGGTTCGAGTTTCGAAATAAATTTCAATCGAGGGACAGCGAATATGAATCATTATTAGAAAATCGTAGATATTTTTTATACCTACTTAGTTACATACACACGGCTCAGTGGCATAGTGGTTAGGTCACCGGATCTTACATTGGGTTCGATTCCCGGCTGGGTCACCATTTTCCGTTGGGATAAAATTAATGGAATTGCATTTCAATTTTGTTGATCCAATGTAATAACAAGCCACTCACTTACACACACACATATTACACGCACACATACATATAAATATTACACATCATAGTAGGGTTGGTCGGAAGAGAGTGTCGAATGACAATTAACCCTTCCATTGTAAAACTTAACAATAAATAATATAAACAAACACGGAGCAGCCTGTAAACAAACAAACAAACATACGGTGGTCATACTTAAAAAAAATATTTTTATCAAAATTCAGACATATTAGAGTAAAGTAATGTTATTGAAGTTTTGTAATTTATAAAAACAGTTTTGTGCGTAATGAGATATAATAATTATTTAATTGGTATTTTTGTAATCACATATATTACATTGTAATTTTATGTATTGTTATATTCTCCGTGTTTTACTTTCCCGGCCCACCAACCATAGAGGAGGGAAAGTATTGTGAACGCGCAATTTTATGTTTTCGAGATAAAGACAGATTTGAAGATGAACGATATCCCCCAAACGCTTAATCAGATTGAGCTGAAATTTGATATGCAGGCATCATTTGGTTATGGCAAGAGTTGAAAAGATTGTCGTTGAAATCGATTCACATATGGCCCTAGTAATATTTCAATGTCGAAATTTTGGAATGCATTTTTGGTCCAAAATCACACTGTTATATTTCGGTTGGAAATGTGATATCCCATATATATGTACAAGCTAAACTAATAATATTTAGGTTTCGCCCTATATTTTAATGAATTATTAACGCTATCTGTTGGCGTTAATAATTGATTATTCATTCACAATTCATTTTTTGTAACGGCGGTTTGTTTTTTATGCTTTTTATTATATTATATTTACATATTATATAACGAGATATCCCCCCACAAATTAATTTATATTTCGTGAAATCGCTTCACATGAATACAATTTTCGCATGCCTACACCTTTTGGTGTAAATAGTTATGATGACAGGTATCAAAGTCAATCAGCTATGTCATTACAGTTGCAGCTGTAAACAGTAGCGCCCACTAACTACATATAAAATTGATTAGTGTTTGCGTGATAAATGGATATTACCATCAATATCGGACTATCAATTCAAATTTAGCCATTAATTCTCGTTGCTACGCCACCACTCGTATATCATCAATTTCTAGTGGTTGCATTTTAATTTGAACACGAATTCGTAAGTACTTCGTTGTTAGCCATTGGGTACGAGAGTGGCTACATAGGGCTCCGACACGCTTAGTTACGAAGAACTATTTCAATTTAAAATAACGAATTTAGCAGAAGGCAATACAAATTCCATAGAACGCAATACAGAAAGTATCGACAAGGTACATGGTGTTGACGTCACTATTTACACGAATGCCTAACAAAAAAGCAGAGTAATGTGATCAGGATTCATATATGTATGTTTTCAGTTTCTTTATTCCACCATAACTTCTAAACGCTTAGACCGAATTAGAAGTGTGTCATATTGTTAGAACCGTTATGTCATCCTCAGGTATCATAGAGTACCTTAACTGTCCATATATCAAGTAAATAGCCGTCTAAATGTCCAAATGTCAATAAATTAATATAAATATATCGAGTTTAATGTCAAATGAAAGGTCTGATTTAGTACATTCCGGAAATGTACATCTATCATATAAACCACAAATATTTATTAAAAAAAACCGTAATGAAAATAATCTATACTAATATTATAAATATGTAAAGTTTGTGAGTTTGTGAGGTTGTAGGGAGTAATCTCTGGATCTAGTGAACCGATTTTGAAAATTCTTTTACCAATAGAAAGCCACGTTATTTGTGAGTGTCTTTGGCTATATAATAATCCGAAAAATGGAAAGACTTTTTCGTGGTAGTCGGATTTGCAAAGTAAGTCGGAGAAAAAACGGTCGAATGAAAACGTTTCTTAGGAAGGCTGCTTTAACGATGAGATATATGATTGAGTTCTAGAGAAAAGTTATATAGGTTGGTAATGCCTACAAAAAAGTCAGCGACAGCATATTATTATGTCTAAATTTTATATTTAAGTCACAAAAAGTAGTTTTTTATATTTAAAAAATAATTTAAATCGTTAGGATATGTTTATCGGTCATATTATCAACAATTATGAACTCATATCAAAGTAAATTTATCAATTATGAACTCATATTAAGTGTTTTAAAACAAAAGACTTTTTTCCCTTTTACTGCATATAATTTCCCTTTTTCTGCATAAATGGTTAGAGATAATACGATATAGGTATGGAAATGCGACCTTATCTCGGGTTGGAACTCCTGAAAGACAATATATTTTGATACATTACATCTAATATAGTATACAGAGAAGTTTTGAACATTTAAAATAAATATAATTTATTCAATCATAATCATTTCATTTACTCATTTGAAACCCGGTAATATAGTCTAATTGGCATGCAAATACATACATACCATAGGCGTTCTTTAAAATTGTTTTATCACAAAATTTCAGGAGTATTAGAAAAGAAGAAAAGAAACATTTTTGATGGTTTTAGGGCAATGTAGCTTTTAGGAAATAAAACGGCGTTTTAGCAAATAATAAGAAACCGGCAAAAAAAGAAGCCAAGTGTTTTTTATTTCAAGCCAGCCAATGTTTTAAATCAAAACTCGCAAATTTCTAACGATTTCTGTTTTTGACTCTTAGATTAACGAAAGCTTTTTCATTTCATATCTCTATCGTAATTATTATGATCCTCACAGGAAAGCTTTTGAGATTGTGTATTAAATTTTGTTCTCAGATTTCTTGACATGCTTCTTGACATGCTTGCTTTTTTACATCACTCCATGGGTCTGTAGCTACCTCTTCATATATAATTTATAAGAATTCTAATATCACTCTCACGGAAGAATTCTAAGTCACTGTGACTTAAGGCTCCCTTCCGAGTTGACGCGACTAAAAATTTAGGTATTTTTGCAATGCCACGCGCCCGCGCACTTTCGATATATACATAAAGATGTATAGGTATACCGCGGCGACAAGGGAATACGTCCTACCGTTGGCAGTGGCCAATTACGAATGACGATTTCGGCTTCGCGCGTCGTCTAATATAGTCGATTTGGCTTTTCAATTATAATATAATTAATTATCAAATGAATAGTTTTTTATAAAGTAAAAATTAGATTACAATAATAAAATAACTTAGGATTACTATGTTATTTTTTATAACACTCAAAAGTATCTTTAATAAATAGAAAAAAAATAATGTTTGGCTATAACATTTCTGGAAATTACGTAATTTCAAACATTTTTTTCTTATATTTTTTCATGGAAGTTCCAAAAACTGTCTAGGTACTGTTCAAGTAGACCATACGCTGGTGTAAATAATATTTTTTAATATTGAGAATCATCTCTAGGTTTTTCAAAAACTGAAGACAAATCTCGCTTGTTTTTATTTTTTTGGAAAACAGTGACAGAATAAAGATAATTTACAATTAATATGGAAATAATTTACCAATTTCGTTTTGGCGAAATGATAGCTTAAGGACCGGGTTTTTAAAATTCGGCATAATTGTATTAAAATTCTTTTTCGTGTTCTCACAACCAGGCCACAAAATTATGCTTCATATAGCTTTTGGCCGCCACGGCCGCCACGGACTCTCAAGCGTCTCAGACGATCTAGAATGTGAGGTAATAGATATTTCAACGCGGCCGTTCACACATCTTCAGAGGATGCCGAATATTCTCCGCCAAATTATATAAAAACACTATGTTTCTGCACATATTTCTCACTATGATCTGAGCTTCGCTTGGTTTCGAGATTATAAGTCGGTAGTAATACATAACATGTATGGGATGGGGTGTTTGGCTTGCTCGGCCGATGCACAGTTGGCCGATGTGTGAACGCTGCTTTAGACTAAGGTCATCTGATTCTTTAGCAGAAATTATTTGTTCTTGCTTTAATTGTTGTTTTTTGAGGGTCTCTTTACCGGTATTAAAACCTGTCCTAAATGCAATTTAGTCATCATTAGCTGCGAGCGATTCCTAATTGTTTTAATCATTTTCGCAATGCGTGATTTTTAATGACGATTTGTTAATAAAATTTGATATAAAAAGGGCATAGTAATCAGTAAAATTCACAGCAATCTTAGAGTTCAGCGAGAGAAGAACAACACAATACAATGAACACTGTAAGTACACATTTTTAATATTTTAATTTGTCATACTTTTATTCATTCATATATTGTGGATTTAATGGTTACACCTTACTTATCTACGAATACTTTTCTGCTGTCAAAGGCAATAAGAAAAGGATCAAATTAGTATTAGGAAGTATTTCAGATTTCAATATTTTTAACAACTAATACTTAAATGGTAACCGCTAAATCAAAAATTTAAAGACGAACCGCTATCGATTCCTTGATTTTCATTTTCCAATTTCTGATTGAGTAAAAAGTCACTATCCCAGACACAAAAAATTGTATGCAGATAGTCCCCATGAATACTTAACGAACCCTTCGGTACATTCTGAATACTTAATATGAATATGAATACAAACCTCTTGTATAGTTCAACCTATGATCACTGATCATTGATGTAGAAATATGGATAATCGCAAATAAATTGACGGTGTATACACCGACTTTGCCAAAGATTTCGATCGCGTCAATCACATTTTATTTAAAAAAATACCTAATTGTCGAGGTGACTTTTTATGTGGTTTATTTGTTATATTAAAAATCTACCTTATTGCATTTCATATTTATTTAAGGGTTAAATCTTACCCAATATATTTGTTTTGTGACTTTTATCATTTATCTCAAATGCTGAACAGGGGCGCCAATTGCAAGTTTTTGCCCCGGCTCGGAAAAATCATAGATCCGGCGCTGGCGATGGCGAGAATGTTCACAACGCCGTATAAATCATTTCTCGCTTCGCAAGCTATTTCGTTGCGATAGTGTTCGTGATAAGGCTGCAACTAGAGTTGTCAACTACAACTGGCGAACCCATCATCTCTAGAAGTTTTAACGCTATTAGATCGTTCTATCTTTCGTGAGGTGAGCGTAGATGACTTGGGACAAAAACCGTCCACTGTCTAGTTACTGTACTCGCCCGTAAGAGACCAACGCCTTACCAGAAGGTAACCAGGTTAATCTATATAATTATATAAGTAAAATGCAGGACTATTTTGTTTAAATTCTTATTCTAATTTTTACTATTTTAAATTGTTTTTGGTTTTTTTTTCTGATTTGAATTTATTTGCTGACATTTTAATTTTCCACTTCTAACTTTAATTTAATTATTTAATTTAATTATTTAGTCATTTTTAATATGGTTTTGCAATTCTATTATTGTGTGCATACATGGAACACGGTCTTGTGGCAAGCACATTCAAAAATAAGTATTTACCTTAGAACAGGACTCGGCCTAGTTAGGTGACGTTGCCACTAAACTATGCGATGTATTCTTTTTTCTGATTTTGATTCAATTTTGTAAATATTTTTATGCATAATTCCTACGCTGAAATTGTTTACTGTTATTTTTTTAATATTTGCACTACTTATCTAAATAAAATTAATAAATAATTCAACAGCGGGCCGACACTCGCACCCTTACTTCCAGTTGCAACCAGATCACTGCGGTCTTCTGACTGGTTACGAGTTCGAGGTCGCTTGCACGGCCTTCTCCCTTACGTAGCGGTGATACGGTGTCTACCGAATCTATCGCGGACCACGGCATCAATTGCCTCGCTCTTCATCCGGAATCGGGTAGCCGAATGGTGGTTTCAAGAGCAGCTGCCGTAAAGTTTAAAACTACCACCCGCTCTATAGGAAACAATACTGTTTCCACTCCCCCGGCTGTCAGTTGGAATGCGCAATCGATCCAGAAGCGCCCAAATGTTGACTCCTAGGGGAAACTGACTCGCAGGCCAGCAGGCCACTCGTTCGGGCTCGTACTTCTGCGTGGAGGATGCCGGATGGGTTTCGCTGACACTAGGTCTTAGTGGCGAAACTGCAACAGGACCCATTAGCGCCTCGTGATAGGGCTGCAGTACGATGGTGGACACATTGTATAATAGTACATTATCTTTTCTTCAGATCTTCTTATTCTTCTTCGTGGCAGTGGTCGCCGTGTCCGCCCTACCAACGGCAGACTTCATCAAACATCCAGGACTCGCCAGAGTGCTCACGAGGGACGAAATCCACGATGAGTCCGGCCAATTCGCCCTGCTCGTCAAGACCGAGAACGGCATCACCATATCGGAGAACGGCTGGCTCATCCCCAGCGATGAAGTTGAGGGTGGCTACGTCCTCGTCAAGAAGGGCATGTACTCCTACTATACTCCCGCCAATGACTTCGTCGAAATTAACTGGACAGCTGACAAGGAAGGCTTCGTCGCTTCTGGAGACGCTATCCCTAAAGCTCCACTACCAGAAATCACCGCGTAAATTATCGCATAACATGACTTAGATCTCTAGAAACGACTGATTATAAAAAAAATATAATAAATATCATATAAAATATTGTTTGTTTTCATATTTATATGCCAGGGTTATATTTTTACTGCATATGTAGGTATGTATGTATTTGCATGCCAATTTGACTATACCGTTATTTGTGAGTGTCTTCTTATGAGTGTCTTATTTGTGAGTGTCTTATCTCTTTAAACATTTATGCAGTAAAAGGGAAATTACATGGAGTAAAAGGAAAAGTCTTGTGTTTTAAACATTTGAGACGATAAATTTACTTATTTTGATAAGAATTCATTACTGTTGATAATATACCAATAAACATGACTAACGATTTTAATTATTTTTTTAAATATAAACTACTACTTTTTGTGACTTAAATATAAAAGTTAGACTTATGCTGTCGGTGACTTTTTTGTAGGCATTATCAAGCTCTACAACTTTTCTCTAGAACTTAATCATATATCTGTCATAGTTAAGGCAGTGTTAGTTAGAAACGTTTTCGTTCGACCGCTTATCCTCCGACTTACTTTGCAAATCCGATTACCACGAAAAAGTCTTTTCATTTTTCGGATTAATATATAGCCTATGACACTCACAATAACGTGGCAAAATCGGTTCAGTGGATCCAGAGATTACTTCCTACAACGTCACAAACTTTACCGCTTTATAATATTAGTATAGATTACTAGTACAATCTTTTATTTAGCTTAACTTGTTATATTATGCTTGTATATATGTATACTTGTGGTATTTATTACCCGGCTCTGATATCCGCACTCAAATAACTATGTATACCAGTTTTCATTGCAATCGGTTGAGTGGTATTTATTATTATATTTTTAGTTTGTTGTGTGGGGCTTTTCTAAGGCCTTTAAGAGCCTTGTAATACTCCGACCATTGCTGATCCATTGTGCTCGCCACCTACTATAGTTCTACGCTAAGCCTCGTGTCATTTAAGAACTGCAACAGGCTTTTGACGCCAGATTGTATTACCTCCTCAGGTTGGAGGTAATGACCACCCAAGTGGATGTATCTTTTACGCATCAGCGGGCCACACTCGCACATGAGGTGCAGGGGAGTTTCCTCTGCCCCTTGGCAGAACCTGTACATTTTTGTGTCTCAGAGCTTGTGTTAGTTAAGGCCACAATGCCCCGTGAGCGCCCTCACCAGTATGCGTAGATTGTTCCTATTTAGTGATAAGGCTTCACGGGCTTAGGGTCGTAAGCCTTAATTAGCGCTTTGAATTGATTCAACCCTGGCATGTTGTTCCAGTGGTTGACGGATTGTTCTAAACATATTTGTTTGAGCATTAGGTTTGCAAGGCTTTTTGGTACGCCACAGCAAGGTTCAGGGCCGTATAACGTTCCCTTTGCTCCCGTCTTAGCAAGTACGTCGGTTGAATGGTATATAAGTTGATGTGCTGTAGCGCCACCTAGTCGTGAGACAACAAAGGCAATAGCGAGAAAATATTTTGCGTGGTCGAATGTATATGTATACTAATTTTCATGGCGATCGGTTGAGCGGTATAAAAGTGAATGCTGCATCACCATCTGGTGGCGAGTTACAATAAAGTGAATAGCACTAAAATATTATGCGTACTCAAATGTCTGTGTATACCAATTTTCATGGCGATCGGTTGAGCAGTGTAGAAGTTGATGTGCTGCAGCGCTATCTAGTAGCGAGTTACAATGAAAATAACCTGAAAATATTATGCGTGTTCAAATGTCTGTGTATACCGATTTTCATAGCGATCGGTTGAGCGGTATAGACGTTGATGTGCTGCAGCGCCATCTGGTGGCGAGTTACAATACAGTTAATATAGCTCGAAAATATAATGCGTACTCAAACGTTTATGTATACCAATTTTCATGTGGATCGGTTGAGTGTTATAGAAGTTAATGTGCTGCAGCGCCATCTAGTGGTAAAATACTACAAGTTGGTCATAAAAACCTTCTCCATGAAAAAAAAATCGTTTGAGCCAATTTTCATGGTGATCGGTCAAACGGAGTCTATTAAGTTCGGACAGACAGATACACCAACATCCATTTCTATATATACAGCGTGAGTTTTAATTAATCGGCATCCAAAAGATGTGAATCAGCACGATCAATTAGACAACTTTTGATTTGAAAACATTAAGAGAAAAAAAAATATTTTTTGTTGAAAATGTTAAGAATTTGACCGTTAAAGAAAAGTTAGACAAGCTTTGGAACGCGCTGCGTCATCTATCGCTAGGTAAAACATCACTAATAAAAAATATTAGCGCGTGTTCAGCGCTTTTTATACTATTTCTCAAAAAATATTATTTTTCAAATTAAATTTAAAAAAAAACACATTTGTTTATCAAAAGTTGCTTATTTTTTTTTTAAGCTATTGCATAGCTTTTATCGCGGGCCTAGGCCAGCGCGGCGACCGAATGAAGAAATTTCTTAACGAAAATTAATGATTTTAAACTGATAATTACGTCTAAACGAGTACTGCTTTCGATTCGAAAAAAATATATGTTAAACAAGAACATTTTCCTAATGTTCTTAGCTTTGAATATTTTAGATTTTGTTTATATTACATAGTGTAATTAATTTGTGAAATTAGTTCTAACCGAACACAAAAACGATTACTACGCAAATAATATCTGGCGTATTATTATGAAACCTGCACCATTTTAACGATAATTTAATTATCTATCTTTTTATCTACGATTTTTTTCGAATAATCCGTTTTTTTTTGCTTTATCGAATAAAAAATTCGTGCGCGGCGCTCTATCGGAAGACGTCGCAGCCGCAAATGATTCGGAATAATGTCAACGTTTTCCGATAGAGCGCAGTTATCTGATATCGGAAAAAATAAAATAAATAAATAAATATAATTGCTTAAGTTGTTAAAAATGTTATGCAATAGCTTTACCGCGGCAGTCCCCGAGTGCCACACGTATTTTTATTATTATTTTTTTATACTCACAAGGCATATGTCTTTTCGTGAAACCCGCCTTGTTGCCTATTGGCACCATCTTCTAGGTGGGCATTTGTAGCATCACGCAGTCAAACACTCAGGCGGTCACCCATCCCAGTATCGATCGCGCGCCGGTAACAATGAGGAGAACCGGTGACAACGGAGCTACGACGCTACGCTTATTTTCTTGTACTGATTCACCATCTTCAAGAATGCCGGTTAATTAAAACTCATGTGTATAGATTATTTCATTTGTTAACTTTCCCACCCCACCAACCGACGACAAGGGAAAGTATTGTGAACGCGCATGCGTGTCTGGCTTTGCGTATATCTCCACGATAGCGCTCAAACGCTTAATCCGATTGAGTTGAAATTTGGCATGCAAATATAATTTGGCCATTGCAATAGTTGAAAAGGGTGTGGATGAAATCGGTCCACCAGGGGGCGCCCTAGTCATATTTCAATCTCGAAATAATGGACTTACGGACTTGAAATTTCAGACTCAGATGCCTTCTTAGGGAAAAAACACATTGTGAAATTGTGGTGGGGACCGGTTTCGTGCAGCTTGGGCCACAGGATCCATTGTTATCGGATCGGTTCAACTCACGATTCAGCTCCTATTCAGAAGCCTCCTCGAGTGGAAGGCTACCCCGGGTAAGACTCTCGTGTCTCAGGCCTCAGAGCTGCTAGACCGGTTTCTCCCGGCGGGATTGCATCCCGGCGCCACTGGACGGTTCGCCCACCGGTCGGCGAAATAATTGCTGGAGGTGTCTGAAGACTATGGAAATACACTGTTTCCTAAGCAGCGGAGGTGGATGTTTCACCTGATGTCATGCCAATCTTGAAATGACCTTGGGCCACTCGATCCTGTGTGGCACTACGGGCAAAGAACGCCCAGGACCGCGATAAATTTAATTCAATTCAATTCAATTCTTTTTTAAGAAATCACACAGTATTACAGTATAATATTTTTTTTAATGTATGCAGATTTACAACAAATAAAACCGGTTACGGATTTCTTTAAAATTACATAAATTACGTTTTTTTTAAACTACCTACTTAATAAAACTAATGTACCTTCAATTTTAGAACTACATAAGAGTCTAGTATGCAGGGTGTGTGTATGTGTTTGTGGGAGTGTGTTGAGCGTGTAAGTGTGGAGTGTGAGCGTGTATGATATTAGTAATGGCTTATATAAAATATAAAAATAATAATAATAATCAATAAAAATAGCTAACAACGAATAGTCAGCTTATTATATCGGTTAGGGTTTGATTTACGGAGTATTTGTAAGTGATTATGGAATTATTAAACATATCAATATCATTTAAATGGGTATTATAAAGCTCACAGCAGCGTGTGAGTACTCCATTCCTTGATGCATTAGTTTTAAAACGCGGCAATCGAAACAGGCCAAATTGGCGTGTGGTCCTCATTGGGGCGTTAAGAATAAATTCAAACTGAATCACCGTAATACAACAGGTAGATGTTGCGTAAGCTACTTCGGACCCGTAACCAGTCGGGAGGACGGAGGTATTCTGAAGGTTAATTCCAGACGGAGATATCCTGCCAAAACTGGTAGTTAGAGGGTGAGGCTGCCCGCTGGTTACCTTTTCCGGTGCCTCGCCGTAAGGCGTTGGTCTCTAACGGGTTGCTGGTGAACTAGAGAGTAGATTGTCTTATCCCCAAGTCTTCTACGCTCATCCCACAGCTGAAAGACCGGTCTATATCGTGATACCATTCTGGGGTGACGGGTTCGCCCGTTGTAGACGACACCGCCATCTTGTTAAATTGTGGTTGGAATATATCATATACAGATATTGGCCCATACATATACAGGGTTGCAATATTTAAATATAGTCGATTATTACCAGATACGTTTTAATATATTTGTCACACTTTGTTTTATTTGCGCTCATTGCCTAATGGCAATCGTCTTATTTGAAACTTCAATGTTTTAATTGAAATATATAACCAAAAATCTTTTTTTTTTTTTTTTTTTCATACAAATTCTAATATGCTATGGTTCCAGACGAACGATATATTTTAGGGGCTGTCCACATATACCGTTATCACCGAGGGGAGGGGGGTTGGAGCTGAGGCTTACGCTTGATTACGTGGGGGTCGAGAGACCGGAGTAATCTGGTCGTAAGTAAGGGCGTGAGTGTAAGCCCACTGGGTAACATTCCTAGCTATCTCGCGGATAAGGCATTGGCCTCTTACGGGCATGCGGCGGAGACTGACGGTGGACTGTTTTTTGTTCGAAGTCTTCTGCGCTCACTTCACGGGAGATATAACGAACAATCGTTAAAACTTCCTGAGGTGACGGTTTCGCCCGTTGTATTGGCAGCTATAGTTGTTCCCAGCACTCCTGTGTTTCCAATGGCTACTGGTTTCTAGTGCTCACTTACTTTTATTGAAAATGTTATCACAACAGTATCGACTTCTTTATCTCTGTATTATATATACCACGCTTAAAAATGCGCTGGGCCGCGGTATTTTTATGTTTACCGATTACCGGACTAGTAATCTCTCTTTTTCCTCCGATGTGAAGGAATGCGCCTCAATTCCCGGCCTTATCAAAAGTGTGGCGCTAACGACAATCGTTATCGGAAATTCTCGCACCAGTCAACTGCGTCCGTTGACGCCTCGCATGGCTGGCATAATCCCAATCTGATGAGAGAGGTTCGAGTCGAAGTGTGGCGTTTCGTCGATGTAGTTGAGTATTGACTACAGCGAGGAGGTCGAGAAAGATTGCGATAATGAGACCCTTCATCGCTAGAATAGGCCGTCGGAGAGTAAGAAAAACGTGCTCAGATGAATTTTTTAACGAATTGCATTTACTTGATATAAGGCGAATATTCGTTACACAATTGCTCGTTATTTTCATAAGTATAAAAAAAGTATAGAATTCAGTAGTTATAATTCAGTAATTAATGTAAAACAAAAGTATATAATTTCATAAGTATAAAATTCAGCAAATAAAAACTACGAGGGTTGGAGAAAGTTTAAATTAAATCGAAACATGTACACATTTTAAGAACTACATATTGCTCAAGATGTGAAAAACTCAAACCATTTCCGGTTCGACCTAAATGAAGAAGGATAGTATCTACAAATACCTATTTTGTTTTTTTTTAATACATAATTACTAAGGTTAAACGAAATTGTTAATTTTTATTTTGTTAGAGATGTATATGAAAGTTGATTCAGGAAAAAAAAAATAATAATTAAACGGGAATGTAAATGTTTCGTTAGAGATGGATTCTATGAAAGTTTTAAATAATGTATAGCTTAATTAGGTATTCCTAAAAAAATGATCTCGCAAGAACTTTTGATTTGATTTCTCTCTCTCTCTCTCACACACACACACACACATACACACACACACACACACGCACACACACAAACACACACACACACACACTCTCTCGCACACACACATATCCTCACACACATACCCTCACACACATACACACACACACACGCACACACACCCTCACACACAAACACTAAAACACATATATACACACACACGCAGGTACACACACACACACACACACTATAATTATTGTATGACTATTGGAACGGAGAAAGATTTCTCAATTGCAGTTTAATATATTAAAAATATTGTATCTATGACAAACCTTATCTATTGTTATTATTATTATTAGTGTTTAATCTTTAATATGTTGTAAATATTTTATGTATTTTATTTTTATACGCTATATACAAGCTATTTTTATACCTCAGCTCGAAAACAACAATAGATCGTAAATAAATTGCACATTTGGGGCGGGCCTAAGCTTAGTTAGATGTGGGATGATCGTTGGTTTTTAAGGGATTGGGTTGAATCAATTTGTATGCTTAAATTGAAAAGTATTTTTTTGTTCCCTTGTGTAATTTTAGCTGAAGTAAGTATACGATAAGTTATACGAAATAAATAAATGTTTCAGAGGTCACCACGGAGAAGAGTAATAATGTTGGTGTCTACGTATGAAAAAGTATGTCAACGATCACGGAGAATATTTTGACAAAAAATAAATTTATTTTTGGCCAAATTATCCATGATTAGATTTCACGCCAAAATTAATCATGGATATTACTGTTTGAAAATTTAGGATTGAAGTCAGAATTTTGTGGAAACAAGAGCGGATATTTTAAAAAGAGAGAATGGAGGCGTGATCCCAAAAAGTTTGGCATGCCCTGACCTTTGTATATAGTCCATGACCTATGTATTTGAGACAAAATCATAAACATCCAGTTTGAAACTAGCATCATTAAAATAAAAGAAATCTGGAAGTCGATTTAGGCAAAATTTACACATATACTCGTACATAAATTCTTCAATACAACTACCTCGTCAGAAACTCTTTTTTTTTATAACCCTCTATTCCATCTCGAGTTATGGATTGCAGTTTAATGCTACCACCGGTTGCAAGATATAACAATGGAATGAAAGGTTTAAAAATAATATTATGCTCGTTCGTACTCGTGCAAAAGTATTAAATATCCTATTATTTATACCGCCGCCATTGTGTTGAATTGTGTGGCTACGGGACTGATAATTTAATTGGGTAATAAAAAAACAATTATATTCTTTTCAAACGGTATAGCAGCTAGAGAATGGGACTATATCAAATTTATAGTTTTCTTCTTCTTGTAGTGTCATCTTCTACCATTTTCTATCTATTCCTTCACTATCGAAGTTACTGCACTATGCAATTATTTGATATTTGATTTAATTTAACACAATTATCTATTTTCTGTATTCTATTTTAAATATTTCCTATTGTTATTATTAGTTAGTTATTACTAGTTATAACTTATTTCTTTACCTTATTAGTAATGGTTATGGTATTATAAGTGTATTTTAACAAGCCGACTATATTTACTTACACGTATGTATAAATAGAGTTGTCAACTACAACGGGCGAAACCCGTCACCTCAGGAAGTTTCAACGATTGGTCGTTCTATCTCCCGTGAAGTGAGCGCAGAAGACTTGGACAAAACAGTCCACCGACAAGCTCCGCCACATTCCCGTAAAAGGCCAACGCCTTATTCGCGAGATAACCAGGTATGTTACCCAGCGGGCTTACACTCTCGAATGGTTACGAGTTCGAGGTCGCTTGCGCGGTCCTCTCCCTTACGAGGCGGTGAAACGGTGTACCGAATCTATCGCGGACCACGGCATCCTTTACCCGGCTGTTCACCCAGGATCGGGTAGCCGATGGTAGTTTCAAGAGCAGTCGCCGTAAGGTCCGCAACCACCCCCGCTCTATAGGAAACAGTACTGCTTCCAGACACCCCCGACTGTTAGTCAGAGTGCACAATCGATTGGATTACGCCGCACGGTGCGCAGACCGTCCAGGAGCGCCAGAAGGTTGATTCCTAAGGGAAACTAGCCCTAAGGCCAGAGTCCTGCCCGGGCTCGCATTTCATGCGCCGCCGGATGGGTGTTGACCCGTGAGTGTGACCAACCCTGAACAGAATGGGTCTTCGTGGCCAACTCAGCAAGGTCCCATTAGCTCCCCGTATGTCTAACACACGTATGTATAACAAAACTCGAGAGCTCGCTGCCTTTGAACAATTCCTTATACTTAGTTGGACGGCATCTGCACCCATATGCTAATTATCATATCAGCCATGATCATTTTTTAAATATTTAAATAATATAAGTATGTATGTAAATACCTATATAAATATGTGTAAATAAATATTAATTGATATGATGACATATATGCCTCGGTAATGCGTTAATTGATTAAATATGTAAATACATAAATACATCGGTGTCCTCATTACGTTATAATAATTCATTTTTATATTGTGATTAAATATATGTTAGTGAAATCGAAAAATATCTGACATCTTGCTGCTGTGTATCTGACATCTTGGATCTGACATCTTGGACCTCTGTCACCTTCTCTCTCTAATGAAATATGGCACCTTGATAAGTGCAATAAATTTTGAGCAATAACGGCGCTTGTATTGCCGATATGACACTGTTTATAAATATTGCAATTTGTGTATCTTACATCGGTCATTAATACGAACTCGATGTCCTAAATTAATATATCTCAAATGGCTATTAGCAGATCAATTACTTAAGTCAACATCAAAGAAAATGCCGCCTCCTTTATTTCAAGTGTAGTGCCGACTTGCAAGTCAGTTTACGTCACGAAGTGTGTGCATTGTCACGAATCCGCATAACATTAACACCTCTTTGTCTTTTCGACGCCGCAAAGCCAAGACAATAAATGCGTCTGGTTAATTTAACATTGTTATGCAATTTATACATGTGGGCAGTGCCGGATTAGCCACGTAGCAAGAGTAGCAAATGCTACGGGCCCCGCGCATTGGGGGGCCCCGCGCACCCACGCCTGCCTGAGCGTAAAATTATCGCTGCAGCCTGCAACAGGCCAATGGGAAACGTTTAATCAACGGCGGGGCGCGGGCCCGAGTTTGGGAATTAATATCTCCAATTTAAGAAAAAACAACCTCACACACTTTTTATATGTGATGAGGTGTGATGACTAATATCATGAGCTATGTATAGTAGAACTTTAAACTTCCTAAAGTGGGTTTCTCGATGCCTGCCAGACCGAGGTTTGAGCGGCCGCCTCGCCAATTAAATATAATCATCAACGGGGCGCGGGCCCGAGTTTGGAAATTAATATCTCCAATTTAAGGAAAAACAACCTTACGCCCTTTTTTATGTGATGTATAATATCATCAGCTACGTATCGTAAAATTTTGAAATTCCTAAAGTGGGATTCTCTAAGCCTGCCAGACCAAAGTTTGAGCGGCCGCCTCGCCCATTAAATATCATTATCGGCGGGGCGCGGGCCCGAGTTTGGGAATTAATATCTCCAATTTAAGAAAAACGACTTCACGTACTTTTTAAATGTGGTGTACAATATCATCAGCTATATATAGTAAAATTTTTAACTTCCTAAAGTGGGATTCTCGATGCCTACCAGACCGAAGTTTGAGCGGCTGCCACGACCATTACATACAGTCATCTTAAATTGGAGATATTAATTCCCATACTCGGGCCCGCGCCGTGCCGATGACTGTATGTAATGGTCGTAGCAACCGCTCAAACTTCGGTTTGGCAGCCATCGAGAATCGCACTTTAGGAAGTTCAAAATTTTACATAGCTGATGATATTATACATCACATATAAAAAGTGCGGGAGGTCGTTTTGTCTTAAATTGGAGATATTAATTCCCATACTCGAGGCCGCGCCGCAATATTATGAAGCGAATTGTAAGCATTGCTCAATAAGGCGAAAAATATTGGGCACTGTTTATTTACTTTTGTTAAGCGGTGCATTTCCTTTTTTGGAATTATTATGAGTAAAGTAGGAGTTTTTTATTGTATTTTATTTAGTATTCGTTAATAAAGGTGCGCCGTACAATAATGGCTGATCTGTCGGTGTGAATTATATAAAAAACGGTCTGATTTTACTTAGATTGCAGTTTTCGTCCACATTGCAAAATTTCACACAGTTTGTTGAAAAAGAAAATTGTACATATGTGTATATTTTTAAAACAACAGTACCACCGTTGTAAATATGTTTTATGTTTGTATTTATATTGTCGAATATGATTGAAACTGTGATAGTTGAATAATTGCTCAATTTAATTTTTCTGCGGAGTTTTGGCCGTAGCTGTGGCGCCGAAATTTTTTATTTCTCTTTGTAAACATTTTTGGATTACACGGTACCTCCAAAAATTATATTTCATTACCTTGTTCTAGGAATAAAAGGGATCTATCTAAAAGTTCTATTTTATTTTACACCCTAAACTTAAGGACCTAAAGCAAACCAAGGGCCTTTTTGAGAGAATTTGCTACGGGCCCCGCGCTGGCTTAATCCGGCACTGCATGTGGGATAAGAAGTAAAAGACAAGAGTGATCAATCGTGTATGTATACACAGGGTGAGTTTTAATAAACCGGCATCCTTCAAGTGGGGGAATCAGTACGAGTAACTACGCAACTTTACATTAAAACATTGGAAAAATCAACAAAAAAAAATCTTTTTTGGAATATTTTTTTTTTGTTTTTTTTTTTCATTTAAAAATTTAAAGAGACTCTTTAAATATAAGTTTGGCAAGCGTTTGAGCGCACTGCACCATCTACCGGTAGGTAAAACATCACAAAAAAATAATATTAGCGGTATTTTACCTACCGCTGGATAGCGCATCGTGCTCAACGCTTTTTATACTAATTTTCAGCAAAAATAAAATTTCAAATAAAAAAAATAAAAAAAAGTGGCACTAATTTATGCTTATATCGCGGACAGCGGTGTCCTGTAACCGTTGCTTCCCTTGTTTTTCAGCCTTTTCAGCAGAGATAGTGTAATTAAGCACTCTCCGCTGCCGCGTTTCGGTAGTCCGGGTCGTATTTGCAGCCTCATATCTCCTCTAAAAACCCTTTTAACTATGCCAGTGCCCGAAAAACCGGATTGGAAATATCAATGCTCATATATCGATGATTGGGAAAGATATTCTTGCCACACTAACTCTCAGTTTTGGTAAGGCTTTGACTGCTAACATAATTTGGTTATATTATTTATATGTATATTAATTTGTCATTTGAAAGCTGAATAAATTCAAACATTTCGCGATTAATATACCCATTATTACGACCCAAAATTAGAGAAAATGTATACCGTCGTACGACAAACTATCAAATGTATATAAAGTAGTCGTGTTTTTTATTCTTTTTAATATCTTTACTTGGTAGTAACTATTTTTGCCATTTAATTTTGTGACACAGTAAGTATAGGAATGCCTATTTAGTAGAGTAGTATATTGTATTGTATCCTGGGAGACCATTGAAATAATACTTCAAGAGAGATGGAGCTAAACCATCCCCCCACTTTTTCATCCCTGGTATGTCCTTGCTTCCACCGTCAATATTTATGCATTGGCATAAACAATGAGTGTAATAACGTACATACAATGGTAGACCAATATTTGAAAAATCGTCAATGTTGGAAAATATTACAGCAAACATTACTGCCGCCATATTGGGAAGATTCGCCGAATAAAAATGGCGGCAGATGTGGCGCAGCGTTGCCTTCCCCCACAAATCACGATTATTACAAAGAGAGCTTTCATAGCGGAGTGCAACGTGTTTAACGTTACGTGGAACCCTTCAAAATGCTTCCGGGTATGGGAGCGATCGGATATCGCATGAGCAATAAGATTACCGGTTGTATTGGTGTTTGAGCGTATTCCGTGGATGTTGTGTGTTTTGAGCATATTTTCGGGTAAATTGACGCTTAATTCCTATAGATACAGATATATCATATATATATAACGGTATTATAGACGATAGACGATCTACCGTCTCTTTTTCCGTTCCGTGTTCATAACGTGTTATATTGGGTCCTTACTGATGTAATTAATTTCTGTTTTTTCACACTGGCCACTTCAAACTTGGATAACTTGGGTTTGAGTTGGGATTTCAAATTTAGTTTGGTTTAATTTAAGGCCATGTTGTCCTTTTTTAAGAATCAGCTACTTATTTGTCTTTCCCTCGTTTGTTTTTGCTAGAATATTTTCGTTTGTGCAACCATGCTAAAGTTGAAAATTTGCATTATTTTCAAATATGACTTTCTGTGCCGGTGTTTTCTATTACAGCTTCTTGCAGTCTGGCTATACAGTTACCATAAATGTGTACTGTTACGAACTGCAAACGATGATGGAGAAGCTCTTGATTAAATAACCGAGTTTAGTCAATCGCTCATAGCCACTGCTTCTGCATGACAACGTATACCACAGATTTCACTGCAAACAGTCGTAAAGTTGCAGAAGTTGCGGCTGGAGAATCTTGGTCACCCACCGTACTTACCAGACATTGCTCCAATAGAATTGCTTTATTCTTTCAGAATTTAGATAACTTTTTACAAGGGAAAAAACAACTTTCAAGAGTCGGTGAAAAACAAGTTTAATGCTTTCATTGGTTCCTGTCCATGAGAGTTATACAGCAGAGGAAATAAGCAACTTCCATTAAAATGACAAATCTGCAAAATAAGGGTCAACATTTCCATTAATTAAATATATATTTTCATATAAAGTTTTTGGCTTTACATTTCCTTTACAGAACAGCAACTTCATAGGTAAAAACCGAATATGAAATAAAATTTAGTTTTTTTAATCTTTTTATTTTTTATATAAAAAATATGTTTATTTTTTTGCTCTACTTTATATTTACTATTTTATACTTAGGTTAGTAAGTTAGCAATTAATTCACCAATAATAAAAAGCATCAATTTCACTTTTATTTTTAAATACCTTCGTTTATAAATTATATCTTTTAAATAACATAGCGTATTATATGGTTGTTTAATATTTAGACACGTAAATAGTTTATGTTTGTTTAATTTTGATTTCCTTAATATGTTTCATTGTACTGTCTGTTTCCCGAAGAAAATAAAATAGAAAATAAAATAAAGAAGAGCTCTTTTAACCGGTGTTCTTCATACAAACGCAAAAGACTGTACAGTCTGGGTACTAGAAAGAGTAGACCCTACGTTTTGGGAAACAATATTTATATTGCAGCAGAGTAAACGTGACAATAGTAAGACTACATAATCTAGGTATATGTCTCAGTACCGTCTCCCAAGAGGCGTATTTTATTCAGACTAGTGTTTCTGCTCCTTTACTTATTATATCACGTAACATCGACGTTTGAATTACTGTTAGATTGAAAGAAAAAGAAAACGCTTTAGTCGTGCTTCCATTCAATAATCATAAGTTTTGACTACGATTGAGACAGGTAAGTTACCACCAACAATTTGTGGATAAACTGTACAAAACGCCAAACAAAACATAACCTCTACATGAATCTAAAAGTACATTTTATGATACTAAAAACGACTTCTCTAGAATAACGGGAATTAATGACAAAATGAACGCAATTTCATGAACTGAACCAAGAGGACACATTCGTATGACATAAAGGTAAGTGTTGATACATCAAAGTATTTTCCCACCATGTCGAATTAATATCTACTTTTTAATGGCCGGGCTGTAGACTTTTTCATAATTTTATTCTATATTCTCTGTAGGGGGGGGGGGGGGGGGGGGGTAATGAGAAAACGTTATTAAAATGGATGGAGGCTTTCACGCCCTAATGAGCATCAGTCTTTGTCGAAGTAACTTAAACGTTCAACAATTCGGCTTCGTCTCGTTCCAAAGGGGAAGAAAAAGAGTTTGTTCGTACTTCTCCGATATTTGCGGCGGTCGTTCTTTTTAATATATAGGCTATACACACATCATAGAAATGTATATATCCACCTTAGAACAGGCTATAGCCTAGTTAAGTGATATTAGGTTACTAGTTAGGTGACAACAAACCCAGCGAGCTCATTTGACAGGTGCAATCACTTGACGTGTTTAAGACCTCACAGATTAGGCGTTTTACTCTCTGGAGGAATATTACTCGAGTGAAGACTAAAATGCTTGGTGACTGAAAAAATAATGATTTATCCTTGTAATTGTGTAAATTATCTCTTTGCATTTCTCTTAAATTTTCTCTTTTACATTATTTTTATAAATTTTTTCGTTTTCTTTTTTTTTCTTGTGTATTCTAATATTTTCTAACGTTTCCATTATGATAAGAAATAATAATAATAATAATAATAATAAACTCTTTATTTGCACTTAATAAATATACAAAAAAGGCGAGCTTATTGCCACATGGCAATGTCTTACAGCTAACCTAAACATAGTGGTACATGCGCGCATTGTGAAAATAAAGATTATTACATAACATACAGACAAGTGGAAGAATTTAAGACTAATAATTCCCGAGGAGAGGAAATTGGGAGAGGAACAGTGGAGAAAGGGAAGAACTGGTTAGAAAGGTAGTAATCCTTAAGGTGAGTCTTAAACGATGGTAAAGAAGGCGAGTTTCGTATATTTGCTGGGAGATCGTTCCAGAGTCTTGCACCATGGACACAGAAAGAATAGGAATAGAAATCTCTATTATGACTCGGAATTTTTAATAAACTGTCAGAAGCTGACCGAAGTACGAGACCGTGGGAACTTAGTGGTTCAAAAAGCTCCTGGAGATAGGATGGTGTTAATTGGGTGAGTACACGATATAGGAGAGCCAGTATATGAACATTTCTTCTTTGGCGTATTGGCAACCACTTTAACTGTGCCCTATAGTCGGACACGTGATCATACTTACGTAGACCGAAGATGAATCGTATGCATACATTTTGCAAACGTTCAAGTTTGTTGAGCAGTTCCTCTGATAAATCGAGATAAGCCACATCTGCATAGTCAAGGAAAGGCAAGAGGAGAGACTGTGCAAGAGATTTTTTTGTGTCCATAGGAAGAAATCTTCTGAGTGTTTGCAGAGGGTGAAAACTAGCAAATATTTTACGACTTACCTCGTCCACGTATGGTTGCCAGGAGAAATGTTCATCGATAATTAGACCAAGATCTTTCACTTTTTGCGACAATGGTATGGTGATATCGTTTAGTTTTAAAAGCGGAAGGGATTTTACATTTACTCTGGAGAGCAATTTACGACCTCCAATGAGTATAGCCTGGGATTTCAAAGGGTTGATTAGTAGACCCATCAGCGCACACCATTCACAAATGGCCTGAAGATCAGAGTTCATGATGGCGATCGAGGCATTGATGTTTTCGGGAGAGAAATGATTATATATTTGAACATCATCTGCATACAGATGAGTATGTTCACGAACTTGGTTGGAGATAGGATTTATAAAAATTGAGAAAGCTCCAGCTGTTAGATTAACCCATTCGGATGATCGATCGCCTACTTTTATACGCTGTTGTCTGGCTCTGAGATAGGAGCTGAACCAATTAATAACGGTTTGCGAACAGTTAAGAGTTTGTAGCCGTGCAACGAGCAAGTCGAAGTCGACAGAGTTGAAGGCGCTGCTAAAGTCTAAGAGAACAAGCAAAGTAAGTTGTCTCTGGTCCATAGCTTTACGTGCGTCGTCGGTTACTTTGACAAGGGCAGAGGTAGTGCTATGACCGGGACGGAAACCGGACTGATAGGGATTAAACATATTGAATTCAGAAAGGTAATCTGATAGCTGAGAGAACACTATATATATATATATATATATATATATATATATATATATATATATATATATATATATATATATATATATATATATATATATATATATATATATATATATATATATATATATATATATATATATATATATATATATATATATATATATATATATATATTTTATTATTTATTTATTTATCCTATTTTTTATAGTTACATAAAAAAGATTGTGTTCATTTTTTTTAACACATTTTAAAAGAATACATATGAAGAAAATCGCGAAAGGGCATTAACTTGTCAGGATTACATCACCCCACTAGGTATACGCCTGTGTTGGGGTGATGGATATATAGTTCTGTGGTATTATTTGCTGAGCCTGTAGCCTTGCCTGCTGTCCTTCTTCTGTCTTAAAAAAGAAAAAAAAAAAAAACAATACGTAATATAATTTAGCATAATATAATATAAATAATATATATAACATATTACAATATAATATAATATCATATGTTATAACATATAAAATAATGTAGCATATTTATATATAATAGTATAATAGTATAACATAATAAAATATAACATATTATAATCTGTATATCTGTATACATATCCATAATTTACATCTATATATCCTTTAATCTGTGGTTAGAAATAAAATATTTTAATATATCATACTTTCGCATTCTTCTCTAGTATAATTTGAGAGCCAATGAGACACCCGTCTCTTGAACTGGTTGTCGGTTATGTTTAATATCTGTCCTGCGTACGAGTTAAATATATTATAGAGTTTAGGTCCGAGATATGCGTAGTGTCGTTGTCCGTATACAGTCCTCAGTTTTGGTTGAATCTGTTTGTCTTTGTGTCTAGTGTTGTGTTTGTGCTCTGGTTTGTCTTTATCCGTGTTCTTCATGAGGTCCCTTCGATAGCGCACCAAAACAGCGCGTATGTATAGTTGGCGTACGTCAAGTACTTTAAAGTCTGTATATAGGTCGTCTGACGGGGAGCGATATGGCTTCTTGTTAATGACTCTGAGCAAAGCCTTTTGCGCTTTGACCAGTGGGTCAAGATTTGTTCTTGCCATACCGCCCCAACCGATTTGTCCGTATGTAAGTAGAGTCTGCGCCAGTGCATAGTAAACAGTCCGTAGTAGGTTAATGTTGAGTATGTTTCTTATATTTTTAAATATATAAATCAACTTTCTAGTCCGTTTAGTCGTAGCCTCAATGTGTTGTGTCCATTTTAGATTTTGGTCAATGACTATTCCTAGATATTTTATTGTGTTCGTGCGTTCAAGTGGTAAACATGTACAGTTCATGTAGTCGCATTTATGTAACGTAATATAGTGGTTAGTATTGGGATGATGTCTATTGTCGATGCTAAAGGTCATATATTTAGTCTTGTACTCGTTTAGCGTCAAAAGATTATTGTCAAGCCATCGTTTAGCCAGCTTCAGTCCCGCAGTCGCCCTGTCAAACGAAGACGCCCATGTGTCGCCGTAGAATAGCAACACAGTGTCATCGGCGTAGGACAGTACGGAGCCCTGAACCTGAAGCTGGCATAGGTCATTTATGTACACTAAGAAGAGTATTGGGCCCAGTGTGCTGCCCTGCGGGACCCCATAGGAACACGGCAGGGATTCACTTGTCTCGCTGTCAATTTTAACTTGCTGCGTGCGACCAGTTATATAGCTACGAAACCAGTCCAACTCTACGTCTAAAACTCCGAGTTTCTCAAGTTTCGTGATTAGTCTATCGTGAGGTACTGTGTCGAAAGCTTTAGCCAAGTCGAGAAAAATACCAATGCAATGTTTGTTTCTATCGAGGTTTTCTGTTATACATTTAGTTAATTCAAGAATTGCATCGGCAGTTCCTCGACCCGGCCTAAAGCCATACTGTCGGTCTGACAATAGATCATGTGTCTGTAAGTAAGTCGTTAGTTGTTTTGCTGTTAGTTTTTCTATTATTTTGCTTATTGTATTTATTACTGAAATCGGACGATAGTTTTTAGGGTCACGTTTGTCACCTTCCTTAAAGATCGGTGTCACATTGGCTGTCTTAAATACTTCAGGAAATTTTCCCTTGTCTAAAGTGAGGTTGGTAATATACACCAAGGGTTTGGCTATGAATTTAGCAATGAACTTCAGAGTACCTACACTGATACCATCTGGACCTGGGGCGGAATCGCTTTTTAGCAATCTGATTGTCTTAAGAATGTCATCTTCGTAAACATGGGTAAATTTAAACTTCCTTTTAATATTAGGCAAAGTAAAATCGTCTTCAGTTGCGTTAATCGTTGTGGAAGTTTGATTGAAGGCCTTGGCCAGATTTATTCCAACATTAGTGAAGTATCTATTGAAATGTTGAGTAACGTCGCTCTTGTTTTTAATTAGTTGCCTGCCAATCTGGAGTTCCTGTACACTGCTTGTCGCTCTACCATGACTATTACTCATTTCATTAACTACCCTCCAAACAGTCTTTAAATTAAAGTTATCCGTCTCAATTTTTTTCCGGTAGTAGTCTTCCTTGCTCCTCTTAATTATACTTGTGCAAATATTTCTGTATCGTTTATAGTAGTCTTGTAGCGTCTTGTTGTTTGGGAATCTTCTCATTTGTTTGTGTAATTTGTCCCGTTTTTTAATGCATTTAATTATTCCAGTATTCATCCAGGGTTTTAGTAGTGTAAATTTAGGTGTCGTTATTTTTGTAGTGGTATTGTTTTGTATATGGTAATTTAAAGTATTTAAGAAAGCTACCGTTGCTTTGTCGACGTCATTAGTAAATGTTTCTGACCAATTTTCTTTACTTATGTCATTAAGCAGCCCTTCATAGTTAATAATTTTCTTGGATTTTGTCATGTCAGCCTTCGCATTGTTTTGCTTGCCATGTAGTCCAAAGAGTGTTGAATAGTGGTCAGTAATGGTAGTATGTGCGATCGCAGCAGTAAGGCTATTTTTAGATTTTACATATATATGATCTATGCAGGTACCGTTTGCAGGGCGAGTTGTTGTGTTGATCGCGGAAACGAACCCCATTTCGCTCATTAACCCTTCGTAGTCATCAGCCTGGTGATGTTTGGGTCCTGTTGTCGAAATATTGATATCTCCTGCGATTATAAAATGTTTTACTCTATCATTATTTACGTGTGTCACAATCCGTTGTAGTGAATCTAAAAAAAAATCGATATTGATAATCGATGGAGATCTATACAGTGCAAGCACTCTGATGTCATTGATTTCAATTAAAAGTCCAGTACATTCTAAAATTTCTAAATCGTAAATGTTAGCGATAATTCCTACCTTCGTGTAGACCACCACACCATCTGCTCTATTAGCGTTATTTTTTTGATGGTCTCAGTGTAGATATGCTCCAACACTTTTGAGAGAGCAGGGAGAATAGATATTGGCCGGAAATCATTTGGTCGCACAGGATTTGATATTTTAGGAAGGGGTATAACGTAGCCATTTTTCCAAGGAGCTGGGTACGAACCAAATTCTAATGAGGAGTTTATTATGTGGGTAACGACTGGAAGAATACATTGGATGATACGTTTGAGCATATCTACACTGAGACCATCCGTTCCCACGGTCTTAGATTTAATCCGGTTTAATGTTAGTAAAACCGTTTCAACAGTAGCTGGAACAAAGTTAAATTTACACGGATTGACTGGCACATTAGAATTGGCAATATGGGTGGTAGCACGGGACGTTGCTATATTATCTAGTAGAATCGGTGACTTTGAGAAGTGGTTATTAAGAACGTCTATATCTACATTGGGATCTACGGGTCCTTTACATTTACCAATTCCAAGTTGGTTCAGCACTTTCCACATTTCTTTAGGAGTACAGTTTGCAAGCGAGTCGTAAATGTAACATTTTTTTGCGTTACGACATAGTTGGTTACAACGATTTCTTAACGTACTTTAAAATTCCCAGTTGTCAGCTGAAGGATTACGCTTAAACTTAGACTTGGCTCTATCGCGCTTCATCATATATTGCCGGATGGAATCGTTGAACCAGGGAGCTGATTGATGTCGAACTTTAGCAATTTCCACAGGGGCATGCTTGTCGTAAAGCCTGATGATCTTCGTATTAAAGAGACCAAGTTTCTCGTCGATGGTAGGGCTCTGGAAAACATCCTGCCAGTCAAGTTCCCAGGCGTCGCGACAGAAAGCTTCGTTGTCTAAGCGCCGAAAATCCCTGAATTTAATTAACCTACGGGGTACTTTACAGCAATGGATTTTATACGAGGCATATAGAAGGTCGTGGTTTGAGAAACCGCCGATCGTCAATTGACCATGGAAGTTGATGAGCCGGGGATTAGATGTCATTATCAGATCGAGCCAAGTCTGGGAGTTTCCGCTGTGGTGTGTAGCCTGCAGCGGAAGTAAAGAAAAATTTAAAGAGGACACTAATCTTGTTAGTTTTGAGGATCTATGATTTTGTTTTAAAAGACATGTATTAAAATCGCCAAAAAAGAGAGCATGTGAAAAATTTGGCAGATATTTGTGTAGGACATTTTCAAATTCGTCAAAATAATTGTTGTTATCTGGTGCAATGTAAAATACTCCAAGGCGAATACTCGTATCTTTCATGGTAACGCGAATTAATAAATATTCGGGAGCAGGGCTGCTACCGACGGATGATTTGCAAATAACTTCATACGAAAAGTGGTCTTTTAGGTAGATAGAGACTCCTCCGCCTCTGCGAGCTGTCCGATCATTGCGAATCAGGTTATAACCGGGTAAATTGTATAGAGACGATGGTAAAGACGGTTTTAACCATGATTCGCTTATCATACAAGCATCTACAGTTTGATTGGAAAAAAGAGCATAAAATTCACTAAAATGAGCCGGAATGATTTGCACGTTCAAATGGCATATATTTAAAGAATGTTTATTGTAAGAAAGTGTGTCACGTAGAATTTGGTCGGTTGATCTTGAGGAAATATTAGTCGTATCCATTATGGAAGTATCTCCCAGCAAGGTCGTGTCGTCCCCTAGTAATACATTATTTAAGTCGGTGTCACTAAGTTCATCAAAGGGAAAGGGCGTATGGGTAAGGTTAGGGATAGAAAGGCGTCGGGCAGACATATTAATAAAAAGAAAAATTAAATATTAATTATAATAATAATAAATTGGTGATATTCAATCACACTAAAGCAAATAAATGCATCGGACCCTGATCGCAAAATAAAAAGGAAACAGTAGGTGCCAATTTTACAAACCATAATTATTTGTCATATGTCTATTCTAAATAGAATAATATCAAAAGTTAACTTAAAACAGAAAAAAAATATAAACATTCAAAAAGAAAGGCAATGTGGCGTACAAAAGGAAATAAAGAACAAATAGACATGTTTTTTACAAAAATACAAGAAATGAAACATTAGAAAAAACATACAAATGCGTGCATTTACTTACCACCGATATTATCTGATTAAGGCATCAGGAATACATATTCACACGTAAAAGATAAATAAATAATGATACCTAATAATAAAATAGAGATAATGAATCACGCTAATGACAGATAGATGCATAAAACCCTGCTCACAAAATAAAAGGGAACCGGTACGTGTTTATTAAACCTCGAAAGAGAGCATAGAAAAAATAAACATGACTTTAAGAAATAAAGGAACATTACAAAAAGACAATTATCGAAAACATACCATATACATTTTCTTATTACCTATATGGTTTAGCACCTACTAATTATATCATTAGACAAGTTTAGACAGTAACAGTATTATGTCATTGCTCAGCGATTTCATCCCAGTATAATAAGCAGTATTTGAGTTTTTAATGTCATTGTAAAGAAGGCAACGTACTAACTATATGATTATATAACGTGTACAGCATCGTAATTACATTTTTAAACATAATTACAAAAAAACTAAGTATTTTTATAATAACCAAATTAGGGTTACAAGGTAAATTGTATAGGGTTGTAACATACCTTTCAGCGTTCATTTCTTATACGTAATATTTCGGTAATTTGTTTTAACTACTTGTAATAGGCAAATCCATTAAAGTAATTTATGCCTGAAATTAAAATAATGAGAAATATATATTTTATTGCAGGCGTTGAAAAGTAAATAAAAATAAACTGATGACCGGGTATTATTGACGGGTAGTGAGAGGTCAGCTTAATACAACAGAGAATCGAGCGGTGTGATAACATTCTATTCTCTTTGAACGTAGATAAAGACGAAAACGAACGGGGTAGAATACGCGTATTGTCGCTTCTGTCAAATGTTTTGCGAAAATACTGTTATATTGTTATTTTATTAGGATAAATATAGCGCAGCGGTTTCTGACCTCCGTGGCTTGGCCATACTGATTAATAAATAAATCATTTTGCATTTTATGGTGCAAAAAAGTAAGTAACTCCTAGTGTATCCCTGTATGCGAGAAACATAAAATACTGGGGTGAACAGAAATCTATTATAATGAAATGCTTATAACATCGTACATGGGATACAATTGTTAATAAAAATGTTGGTAACAATAGGAAAAGTATTGTAGTTATATCGCTTACAATATATAAAAAAAAACACTTACTGCAAAGTTTGTGGCATACAAGAAAATAAATAGATATACTTGGACGATGCGGAAATGTCGAGCTGGTGATGAAATTTTGTTATAGCAGAAGTATTTACAAATGAAATCAGCGGCGTCTTTGGAGCAGTCTTTTCCGGGATGATCACTTTTGGATACCCGTGAGCGAAGATCGCGGCGTTTGACAGCATTATTAGGAACCTCTTCGATATTAAACGATGACAGATGGGCGATAGCGGCTTCCAATTGCACCTTTGTTTTTATGGTTCGCAGGGATTCGTCTGGAAAGCGTACGCAGATACTGCCATCCCGTGTCCAGCTATTTCCCGCCTTGAAGGTCTTCCTCGCATCGGTGTATATTAGCAGTCTTTCGGGCGTCAGGAATTCAGTTACGACGAAGCCGGATCCTTTCAGCTGCTTCTTTGACGACCAGATGAGTTGACGATCTCTTCTCGAATATAGTTGAATAATGACAGGACGGGGCTTCGAAGCTGCAGTCTTCGGGGGGCCAAGCCTACGAATTTGTTCGAAATCCGAGTTGTTGAGACTGGTTATTTTTAGCTTTACCCGTAATATCTTAACGACGACTGCTTGTAGGTTTTCGTTGCTGGATTCAGGCACCCCGTGAAATACGAGCTGCTTGTTTCTGGCATTGGCCTCCAGCTCATCCATTCGATTGTTTGATTGGAGAATGTAGAAATATATATATTGGAGAATGAACAGATATATTAGTGTTCTGCTCTATTGTGCCGTGGATTTTTTCAGGTTTCGCGATCTCAAGGCATGTATCTTTGGGCTTGTGCGGTCACGGTAACTCCAAAGTTGCCCAAATGAGCCACAGCTTCATTTAAATCTGTTTTTGTGGTAATGGTTCTGCGGGAGTCATCGGGAAAAGTCACCATTATCGAGCCATTGCGGCTCCACACCTTGTTACTTTGAAAATGCTGTCTGGCTTCGGAGAATAATTTCTGTCTCAGAAGCGTGAGAAATTCCAAAATAAGAAGTCTGCTACCTTTCAGCTGCGACTTGCTTGTCCATACCTGGTCTCGCTCCACCGTTCTCAGAAATTTTATCAGGATGGGCCGCTCCTTGCCGTTGTCAGCCTTGCGTTTTCCTATCCGATATGCTTCATCGATGGAGTTGATGGTAAAATTAGGAAGTTGGAGCTTGCTCGTAACTAGCGATGCAACTGTTGCGACGATATCTTCCTTTGATTCCTCCATGACGCCGTGGATAAGGAGGTGATTTCTTCTCGCTCTGCAGTCCATTTCGTCAATATGGTCCGTTTGCCTAGCGATTACATTGCGGAGAGAATCAAGCATGGACAGTGTATCCCTTTTGAAGGAGGCAAAATCTCTGCTGAGGGCCTCAAGGCTAGGAGAATTTTTTTCGCACTTTTTAGCTAAAGCCTCCTGCAAGCGTTTCTCAAACTCAGCCAAGCGATCACCAATTTGAGAGTTGACACTTGATTCTGCCATTCTCATAAATCTCACTGGTATTGCAAATGATAATTATATATGTTTATCCTTATAAATCCTGGATAAAACACATATATTATGATGTTAGCAGTGGGAATGACCGACAGATATATTATTATTATTGTGTCTTCATTTACTGACTGTTCATTGTGTTGTCACTGTCATGTTCAAAGGTGTCCGAAATAACACATTATTCACGTTTAAACATAGAACGAATTATTTAAAATGAAAACTAAACCACTTTTTGTTGATTCAATGGCATAATTAGACACGAAATAGCTGGTAAATATTAAATTTTGGAAAAAAATAGCCAGAGAACTGAATGCCAATGTTGCAATGCATATTTGTATGCATTGCAAATATGTGTATGTATGACTTGCTTACAATTATATAAATAAAATAAATCTGAATCTGAATCATTAAATAGGATCACTGAGAACAGTTTTTGGCATATCATGTTATTAGTTTCTGGCTACTGTATTTTTGCCTATGATATATCAATTGTAGGTACATGCCGTAAAATTTACTGTAGATTACTGTGAATTACAAATGAAATTAAATGTTATCATATTGCGCCAACTCTATTAGTCCATTTGTAACGTTATTACTTATAATAGCAAGTCAATAAATACAATTTTAAATTAAATCGGTTGGCTTGGAAGGCCGCCACTCATTTGTCTACTCTTCTGTACTAATTAGAATAACAATTATAATTGTGATTACTCATTCATGATGGTTCATGTTCAGTATTATGCGGGTGAGTTGGCTGCTTTCAAATTATACGCGCTCTATAATAGAAATATGATGTAAAAGCTGTGTGCGCCGCCACCACTGAACAACCGCGCATCGGCATTTAAGGTATCCTTTTGTTCATGTAGACTGCAGAATGTTACCCGATCAAATGAGCGGCAAGTATAGTACCATACGTGTTGAGTTTCACTAACCGGCTAGCCACTGTCCATAGGCAACTAGAGCTGTCAACTACAACGGGCTAACCCGTCACCTCAGGTAGTTTTAACGAAATTAGATGGTTCTATCTCCCGTGAGGTGAACGTGGAAGACTTGGGACAACAACAGTATACTCTCTAGATACACCCCTCGTCCGTAATAAGCCAACGCATTGCCGCGAACATCTTGGGGTTACACAACCGATTTTTATTAATACATATTATGGTTAAATGGTTGATAGTTTATATGTTAGAATCGTATTATTATTCTATTTGATTTATTTAATGTGAATTTATTTTCAACAAATGACGAAATATAATATACGATAATCAGCTTTGTGATTATTACGGCATGCTTTTATTGTATGTTCTGAACGAATGAATTGATATTGATACTGATATCACGATTATGATGATACTGATATGATTGATACTGATTAGCACTCTGATTGGCTTCGTGCTCTGATTACTCTGACGAAGTGCTTTAATATCGTTGACTTAACCTCTTGTTAGAGCGGCTAAAAGCCCTTAAACTTCTTCAACGAGGCAATGAAGTGGTTCGATTTAATATAAGTTCCAGCGCACGTACTCGGAAAGAATAAACATGGCACAGACGGTATACTGTGCACATGGTGATCGGGTTTGATGTGGAAACAAAGTCTGCTGAAGGCATTTTGAAGGCGCTAAATACATTTTTGGTCGATCTCACAAAGGCGGGGTCCATAGACGCATTCGCCGTATCTACGTACCTACGAGCACTTATATGGTAATATCGTATTACAACAGGATGTTTCTTTTTTGATTTCACATGTTAAATCGCTCAGAAACCAACGGATATTCAGTAATTTCACGCTCTAGTAAGCGGTCAGATTGAGTTATTACGGTTTTTCGCAAATTATGTACGCTTAGGTTACTACGGTAATACGACGATATGAGATACTGGATTTAAAGTAGGTACCTATACGCAGATTGTTATGACTTCTTCCTATCCTTCGAATATTGCATATCATATTTAATGATTCCATGATTTTAATTATATATTCGATCAAATCTCTGACTTCTTGAGATTTAAATAAGTAAGTAAGACTCTTTGTATGGCAATGATTTATTCATATGGACATAGTATTAAAATGAAACATACAAAATGTCTTAAAAATAGAAAACATATAGGTAAATTCAAATTATGCTTATAATTATATTGAAAAATATCGGTATAGCATGATCATGGAAATAAAATTTAATATAAAATATCGTAAAATGAATTTTATAGAACAAATAAATAAATAATATAAAAATATAAAATATATTACAATGTACCTATGCCAAAGACCTTTACTTTAAAATATGACTTATTACGTTTTCTAATTAAAGTAAGTGTTGTGTAATTTGAATTTTTTATTGGATTGACTTAATATTTCGGCATGTGTTTATGGATTCTTTTAGATTGTTATAAATTTGGGGTCCTATAAAGCCAAAAAAACATTACTCTGGTATGGGCCTTTTTAAAGACGAGTTTACGTCATAAACAACTCTGACTGGTATGTTTACATATTCTCTACTTTAAGTACAACTCGTAAGTCAGAAATTAAAATGTTTCCTGCTATACATCTATACCAGTGATTTTCAAACAGTTAGTCGCGACCCCCTGGGCGGGCACCTGAACGCCTTTATATGACTTTTAATCAGCTTAAAGCTATATTCGCCACTTCTTGCTGCTTTTGTGCTTGGTGGGAGTGCTATATTCTACCCTTTTGAGCGTATATTCTCAGTTCGTATTCTTCTAAAGTGTTTAAGTTCATGCTAGATATACAACGCCACGACTATGTATGGCTATGTAAGGCAATTCAATTGTAAGCGTTTTGGCGATGCGAAACAACACATTCCCGCGGCTGCCGCTTCGTAACGAACCAGCCCAGACCCGAGAAAACTATCAACTGAATTACGATGGTTATTCTTAATGTCCTTTTGGCGCCGTGCCTCGGGGCATCTCACAGCCAAAATTTCCTAAATTTCCTACCAAATTCGCGACGTAAAACTTTATTTTATTACTGCGGCCTTTCGCCACTTAGGCGCTGCTAAACTCCGCCTCGACGTTAACAATAATTTCCCTAATGTGCAGTTGGCAAATTTAAGCGCCAACAGAAAATAGTCGCAAGGTTTTCAAGTAAATCGTATGATTTTGAACAGGGAAGGATCAGGAGAAGCTGAATTAGTAAGTCCTCTTTTACTTTCTCTGCAGAGGGAAGTATTGCGAACGCGAAATTTTTGATTTCGAGATGCTGAGACGATTAACCCGACAAATGACAGGCGTCCTTTTGGGGATGCAAGTTTTAATACACTGGAATGACAGGCGTCCACTTGGTCCAGTGATGACGACACGATGGAGGCCGTTTGCGTTTTGTAATTTGTCGCCATTATTATCTTAATTAATTTACGAGATAAGGTTATAATGTTTTATATATCAAATTTCAATGCGATCATTTTACATTTCTTCTTTTTATGATCCGTATGGTGGTTTACAAGTTATGGTCGTTTTTATCAAGGTCGTCGATTTTGCGCGCGAAAAGGTCGCGCGCGAATGGGACAGCTGAATTTTTACTCCGCGAGGAGAGGAGTTTAAGACCATTTCCAGACTGAAATCTGTCTGTGAGTCTGTGTGTGTGTGTGTCTATGTGTATGTGTGTTCCACCACGATAGCGCCCGTTAAATTTGGTATGCAGGCATCTTTTAGTCATGGCAAGAGTTGTAAAGGTGGAAATCGGTCCACCAAAGAGCGCACTAGTCATATATCAGTCTGAAAATATTGGACTTAGACACTTGAAATTTGGTACACAGATGCCTTGATCGGCCCAAATCACATTGTAAAATTTTAGTTGGAATATCTCATAAACAAGCTACACTAATAATATTTAAATTCGGCCACCCTGCCATATATAAGCTATCGGTTGGCTCTTTGCCCAGACCTTTTGTTGCATGACCTGTATTTGCAAAGGCTGTGGTTGCATAGGATACTGTAGCATTGATAATGGTGGCATAGGATTGGAGGGTCCAGTATATTCCACTTGCTGCCATCGTTGCTCTACAGGTATTTGGGCAGCAGATACGAAAGAAATCATGTCTGCCCGATTTTTTTTTTGCTGCAGGTACTTTATGAATCTCGGTCAGCATAGAGATGAAAAACAACTTATTTTCATCTGTTTCATCGAAAGTGCTAGATTTCTCTTCGGATGCAATCTCTTTCTTTAGAACTTCTATGAGGTCATGGTCATTGCTGGCTCTTTTTTTAGATTTAGTGTGGGAGTAACTAAATGTAGGCCCACTATCAAACGAAATTGAAGTATCATTTTCTTATTCATTTACGATGTCTTCTTCGTCCACGTTTGTGTCCAGAAAACGTAGTTGCTAAAAATAAGTGCACTGTGATTTCCTGGTTGCAACTGAACCACTTTTGACATCCTTTAACCAATGAAGTTCTCTCGTGTAGCATGTTCGGATGGATTTCCACTTCTAAGCCGCACGGCCAAGTGCGCGCGGTCGATGACATTTTCATACATTTCGTGGTATCTCGTTGGCCGCCGCGGCCAGGCCGCCAGTGCGCGCCGGGGCTTACCCCATAATTCTGACAATAAATATATTTCTATTTCAATGTCTATTTCTACAATTTGTAAATAATTTAGAGTCAATTACCTAACTCCTCCTCTCTGGCCACTAACTTCGTATTTTTTTTATGAAAACACAGGCAATAATCAAAATTTATGAAATGGCAACTTCGAAAAGTCCTATATGTCATATCGACTCGAAGCCAGTCGAAGCTGGAGTCTTTACAGTTAGCATATACCTAGCACTTCAGTTGCTGTCAATTTATCATAAAATTATTGACCCAAACGCATTTTACCAGTAAATACTCACATTTTAATACGAAGATGAGTGAACAAATTGTTGACGATCACAACAACGTGACAGTGAAGCTCGAAGAAGATGTCTTCATTAAAACCGAGGTCGTCCATGCGGACGATTCAGATTCGAATATTCTGTCGGGCGATTTCATACCAGATGAACGAGTCAATGCGGTTAAATACTACGAGGGTGCGACTCCTTCCCTAAAGCCGGAACGAATCGAAAACAGACCATCTGAAAGCAGTATTGTTGATAATAGTGGATCGAGTGGCGGTCGTGTGAAATCACACACTTGTTCGAAGTGCGACAAGTCGTTTTTTTTAAAGGGTGATTTGAACAGACACAATAATAGCGTCCATTTAAAATTAAGGAAATTTGCATGTGGAGAATGCCAACGAGATTTCACTCGGCAAGGAGATTTAAAAAGACATTTGGAATCCGGTCACGTAAAGCTACAGCAATACCCATGTCAAGAATGCGATCGTGCTTTCACAGAGAAAAGAAACTTAAAAAGCCATTCAGACGTTGTGCATAAGAAGTTAAAGAAATTTGTTTGTGTAGAATGTGATAAATCGTTTTTGGATTTAAAGAGGCATTTAGAAACCGTCCACGCCAAATTGAAGAAGTTCTCGTGTGGAGAATGCGGCCGTCGTTTTTCAGAGAAAAGAAACTTGAAAATTCATTTAGACAGCGTTCATCGGAAATTAAAGAAATTCGTTTGTGGTGAATGTGACCGTGCTTTTACGGAGAAAGGAAATTTAAAAAAACATTTGGCCTGCGTGCATAGGAATTAAAAAAGATAACGTCCAACTAATAGAGTAGGTGAGTGCTTCAAATATGGACCACCATAAGGGTTTTTTTTTAAATAAAACTATTTTAAAAATGTCTATATAGGAGCTACATAAAAAAAAAATATACGTATGCTGCTGGCGAATGATTTATAACGAATAGACTTTATTATTTTATAAAGTATTGCTCATTATATTTCTTTAGTTATTATTTACAATAGTATATATCTTGAGGGATTTACATAGCAAGGATTCCAGATTTGTCATCCAAACCATACCTTACAGAGAATTTCTTTCATGATATTGAATATGATACGATTTAATTTATTTTTTACACGTAGATTATATTTTTATATCATTTTATACCCATCGGAGACGACGTTTCTTCTGTTGTAGCCTTTTGAAGCTAAACAAGTATATGGTAAACAAATATACTCAACATTAAATTATAATAAAAATTACCATGTTGGAAATCGAAGGACGGATATTTGTGAAGTGACAATAGATAATACAAAATTTTAACAAAAAAAAACCGACTCCAATTTTTTTAATAAGTGCAACACCCATGTCATGGTGATACTTAGAACGGGTTTTCATACCTGAATGCGTATACAAAATGTTGTGTCTGTGCTTTTGACCGTTGAGGAGTTTCCTCGTTGCAACCAACCCTGGGTGCCGTAGTCCTGTCTTAGTGAAACTTAGAACGGGCTGTCGTAATGGAATGCATATACAAAATTTCGTGTCTGTGCTATTTACCGTTGAGGAGTCCCCTCGTCGGGAGCCAACCCTGGTTGCAGCAGCCATTCCATGATGAAACTTAGATGAAGCATGATGAAACAGCAACCATTTCATCCTAACTGAATGAGTATACAAAATTTTGTATCTGTGATGTTGACCGTTGAGGAGTCCCCTCGATGGGAGCCGAGCCAGGGTGTAGAATCAGGCATGCTTATCATTAATAAAGGCATTGTCATCGGTATTGAAACAACGTGTAAATTTTTAACTTCATATGATAATATCTGAGGAGTTTCCTCAATTCCTCATGGATCCCACCATCAGAACAGGATTTTGCTAAAAATGGTACCAATCTAGCAGTATATCCTTTCAAATAAAAAAAGAATTTTTCAAATCGGTTCATAATCGGCTATTCTGAGGTAACAAACATTAAAAAAGAAAAAATAGATTCAGCCGAATTATTAATAATGTCCTCCTTTTTTGAAGTCGGTTAAAAAAGAGTCAGTTGCTGCAAAATCCGGCTCTGGTCTTAATCAGTGCCAACATAGCTTCTACTTTTTCGTTAGAAAGTAAACAAACGCATATAAAAAAATGAATTTATTACAGAAATATATCGTCAACAATTACAACAAGGCATCTCGTTTATCTTGTTCGTTATCCAGTCCGTGTATTTGTAAACGTCTGTGAATCCAACGAACGAAACAAAGTCTCCGCAAGCCGTTCCAAACGATGTTAGTCCTGCCAGTTTCCCATTGTATATCAAGGGGCCGCCAGAATCACCACTACATGCTCCAGTTTCTAGGTTATATGTGTCGATGAAGTATTCCCACTTTCTCGTGTAGTCCGTCGGAGTGGCGTAAAACATGGTAGTCTCTTGAAGAGTTTGACTAATTACTTGGTCTGCTCCCGTGTAACCCCAACCTTTTGAAAATAATATACAATACTTATTATGATTCATATTCAGTGGGCAGTCTCTAAGGACCGAAAGGGTTTCTACCATATTTACTTAAAACTTCGTTCACACAAAAAATACGTAATGTAAAATTTTGAAAAAAATAGGCAAACTAATGAAAAGTTGCTTCATAAATGATGTTTGTTATGTCGAGAAAACTGTTATATATGTAGTAACAAGTAAATGTTTAAAAAGAATAAAAAACACCACCGCGTTACAGAAAGTGAACAGATGTACCTATTTATAATAATTATGTTTATAATATTACGGTTTTTATGAAATATTTGTGGTTTATATGTATGTATATTTATCCATATTAGTAGAAGTATATTTCCGGAATGTACTCAATCAGTCTTTCCATTTGACACTAAACACGATAAATTAATATTAATTTATTGACATTTGGACATTTATACAACTTCTTACTTGATATTTGAACAGTTAAGGTACCCTATGACACTCGGGATGACATAAAAATTCTAACAACACCACACACTTCTAAATCGGTTAAAGCGTTTAGAAGTTACGGTTAAATAAGGAAACGGAAAAGTTACATAGATGAACCTTGCACACATTACACTCCTTTTTTGTTGGGCAGTCGTGTAAAAATAGGGGAAACATTTAAATTCACAGAGGAAAAGGTAAATTAAAAATTTGATCAGAGTATTTATTTGAGAGGCATGCTTCCATGTTTTTTAAAAGTCGCTGTAATTTCCAAAACATACGGTATATTAGCCTTAATACTACAAATTTTCGAAACATTTCACAGGAACAACATATATTTAAAAATAAGCGTGTATTGTAAGCGTGTGTATGTCAAAAATAAAGGAGCTTATCCCTCTCTAAAATGGATTATCTTGAATTAATTATTATTGTTATTTTTCATTTTATTGACGATAAATGGTGTGATTTCTGTTTGTCGTTAAACGGGAGACACAAGCGAAATAGCTTTGGTAGGTACTTGGTGGCAATTGACACGTGGGAACTGATAATGATGAATGAGAGCGCAGGAAAAAATGGTGAAAAAATGGTTTAAAGCAAGATTGTTTGAGAGGTGTAATGACTGAACACCTAAAATAATTGATTTTTATCAAGTTATACGGGGATTTTAGAACCAAGTATGAGGATTTAGAGGGATTGACTTTAACCCTCCGTCGGGCGCAGCTGATCTGCCAGGCACGGTTGGAAACTTTTATTTAAGCCGCATTGGCGGGGACGCCAGAGCAACGTCTGATGCGGCCCCTCCCAGTGACTTTCTGTCTCGCGGCGGCTCATTGAATCTCCCTACTTAGTTTCTTACCTGACGCCGTGGAGAGTAGCAGCATGGTCCGTAGCCTGTAAGGCTCATTGCCCGATCTTTCCATTTTTCTTTGAAGTGCGTATTTTCCATTTACTTGATCACAGCCGTGTATGTAAGTCATTTTATCGTATAATAAATATAATTTTATTTGTAAAGTGCCTTATAATAACTGTTTTTACCTTATTGTAATGTTTGAAAATTTATATATTTATATCTGCCTATTGTGAAATTTTGATAACTTTTTGTTTTTTTTATCTACTTTTACAGTTATTAAATGTATTTTTTGCAACAAATTTCACTTATTTCATTATTATACATCCCTATTAGTCAGCGATTACTTTAGAGAGCTGATTAAATTTAAATTTAAATTTATTATAAAAGGTACACAAACAATACTCTAATATTACATGGCTATCGCTAACATTTTTACTTTTTTTCTAATTAGGGTATAATATTATATGCGTACTCCGCATGCTTAATTTATAATTGCGTATGTGCCGTATCTCATGATTTACAAAATTATCAAAATTATCAAAAATTATCAGCACAAAAATTAATATCCTTAAAAATTATCAAAACAAAAATTAAAAATTTTAGAAATAAGTTTACAGTGAATTCTGAAAAACAATTAAACAATGAAATGGTAAAAAATAGATCAAATATTGTCTGGAATAAAATAATAAAAACATAAAAATTATCAAAACAAAAATTAAAAATTTTAGAAATAAGTTTATAGTGAATTCTGAAAAACAGTTAAACAATTAAATGGTAAAAAAAATAGATCGTATAATGTCTGGAATAAAATACTAAAAACATACGGTAAATTATCAATTTGTTTCATAATACGTTATTTATAATGGACTTAACTACTAATGGTCCCAGGTTGAAGAAATCAATGTTATCGGTTATAGTGTTGTATAACCGGCATGTACGTGAGATAGGATTGTGGAAAGATTGATTTGTCTGCGAAGTGGGAAGGTGAAATGTTAAGTGCTGCCTCAGTCGCCTGGATGGTACGTTGAAATTTAACGCTTCTAATAAATCTGGTGAGTCTATCCCGCCGTTAAGAAGTTTATGCAGAAACATTAGACTTCCGCACTCTCTCCTCTTTCTAAGAGTAAAAATCTTAAAATAATTTAAACGCTCTTCATAAGAGTAGAGAGTGCGTGATAGGCCGGTTTTATAGGTTACCATACGCATATACTTCCTCTGCACAGACTCTATCGCTTCCGAATGCACCTCATAGTATGGATTCCAAATTATGGAACCAAACTCCAGTTGGCTGCGTACAAGAGAATTATAGAGCAAGTTAAAAGAGTTAATATTTTTAAACGGTTTAGTAACCCTATATATAAAACCCAGTGTTCGCTCGCTCTTACTTACTACATTGTTGATATGCTCTCTAAAAGTCAGGTGCTCGTCGTGAAGTATTCCTAGATCTCTTACACTTTTTGTAGATTTTAGTGTTGAATTGCCGATAGAGTAAGGGTAGTCTTTAATTTGCTTATTTCTAGTGAAACGAATAATTTGAACTGATATTAATACAGGTAGTTAATAGCGGCGATTTTCAAACCTGTGCCTGCCCGGTACATTGCGTCCGAATTCAGTTGGCCGAGAGGTGCGCCTCATGGAAAGTTAAGGCCCACGAGTTTTTGACTAACTTAATAAGTTAGAGAGGTCTTCATTCATTTTGCTAATTGCACATTTAGCGTTGGTAGCGAACGGTTTCGTGCAGCTTGGGCCATAAGATCCATTGTGTTTTCGGGTCCTACCCCGGGAAGGACTCTCGCGTCTAGGGCCTCATGGCTGGTGGATCGGTTTCCCCAGGGGGACTGCCTCTCGGCGACAGGCAATCGGTATTGTGTTTCCTAAGCAGTGGGGGTTGATGTTGACCTGTCGTCAACCACTCTTGAAATGACCAATTGGCTAGCTGATCCTGAATTCAGAGCCGGCAAAAGATGCCAATGGCCCGCGATAAATTCAAACTGAATCACCGCTGAAAATACGGCAGATAGGGGTTGCGCAAGCGACTTCGAACACGTAACCAAACGGAAGGTCGGAGGTACCCTGATGGTTACTTCCAGACGGAGACATCCTTCCAAAACTGGTAGTCAGGGGGCGATGCTGCCCGCTGGGTACCTTTCCTGGTGCCTCGTCGTAAGGCGTTGGCCTCTGACGGATATGTTGGCTTAGCTAGCGTCCCTAAATCTTTTACGCTCACCTCACGGGAGATAGAACGATCATTATCGTTAAAACTTCCAGATGTGACGGTTCGCCCGTTATAGTTGACACCTCTAAGTGCACATTTAACGTCGTCGGCATTGAAAAAAAGGTGAACACTTGAGTGTCATATGCACAAATGTGATATTCACAGTAAAGAATGTATCGATTAAATAAAAGTGCCTACCTGAAGTTGTGAAGCGACTACCACAAGGCACCGGTTCCGTGACTAGATCAATCTTATCGACAGTACAGCCATCGAATTCCGGCTGGCTTCCACAAGCTACTTTGACGATGGCTATATCATTGAGGATAGCTGATACTTGACCATCGGCGCCGAATATCTCGGCAAAGTCTTCGTGGGGTGTAAAACTCTCTACGTCTATTAATATCTGTTCAGTCAAGTTGTTGCTTCCGTAGGCGACTTTGCAGCTGAGGTCTGTGCACAGCGAGAAGCAGTGAGCAGCGGTTAAGGCATGGCAGGGGTCGATTAACTCACCGCTGCAATAGAAAAAATCTGGCTGTGGACCGTATCGAAGTGTTATCTGAAAGAACGAAAAAATCGGTTGCGTCACCCCAAAACTTTCCCGGCAAGTAGCCAAGGGCTGATTTCATCTGAAAATTAATTTCATAAATAAAATCGATGAGCGCCCTCTCTCGGCCGGCGGACCAGCCTGCTTGAGTTCCATTGCGACGCCTCAGGCGGCGCGTTTCGTTTCTCGATTAATCGCGGGTTTAGTCTAAGCGCCAACTGATGGTATTAATATTAAATTAAAATATATGGCGTGATTTCAATATTATTAGTATAGCTTGTATATAAGATATTCCAACCAAAATTTTACACTGTGATTTTGGTCCAAGAAGGCATCTACATACCATATATCATGTCTCTAAGTCGAATATCTCAAGATTGATATATGACTAATGAGCCACCTGGTGGGCCGATTTCAACCACATATTTTCAACTGCCGTGACGAAGTGATGCCGGCATAGCATACCAAAATTCAGAACAATCGGATTACACGTTTGGGCGCAATCGTGGAGGAATACAAACACACACACATACACAGAGTCAGATACATAGACAGTAGGGCGGTGTCGACTGCAACGAGCGAAACCGTCACCCCAGGCTGGTATAACGATGTGTGATCGTTCTTTCAGCCGTGGAATGAATGTAGAAGACTTAGGGACAATGCAAATCTACTGTCTAGCTAACTCCTTACTGCGAAGCACCGGGAAAGGTATGCAGCGGGCAGCCTCGCCCCGTGACTACGTTATGTAAAGATATCTCCGTCTGGAATTAACCATAATAATACCTCCAACCTTCCGACTGTCCACGGGTCCGAAGTCACTTGCGCGACCTCTACCTGTCGTGTATTCAGCGGTGATTCAGTTAGAATCTATCGGGGACCAAAAGCATTTTTCCCGGATTTCGAGAGTGGTTGACGATAGGTCAACATCCACCCCCGCTGCTTAGGAGACAGTATACCATAGTCTCCATGGTATGTCCATAGTCTCCAGACTCCTTCAGCAATTAATCAAAGTGCACAACCGATTAGCGTCGCGGAACGGTGCGCAAACCGTCCAGTAGCGCCGGGAAGCAACCCCACCAGGAGAAACCGATCCACCAGTCTTGAGTTTTTTTTAGCTACAAATAAATAGTTATTATTAATATCACATAAATTCTAACCTGATATGGCGCATATCCAGGTGGAGCGGTAAATCCACCGTATATTCTAGTCAACTGATTGTTTGATCTTTGATTAGCTAGCATAAGAGGAGCTTGTTTAGAACTTAAGAAATTCAGTTGTGATAAACATACCACCACTACAATACAAACTTTATCAAAATATGAGTATTGCATCGTGAAAAGTTATAATTTATCTGAAAAATAATTAGAGACTTATATACTGCAAAATAAGTTGATTTAACATCGTTATCTCTTTAATTATCCTCCTTTCTTAATCAAATGCCTTCAATAATAAGGCTACTAAAAGAAATGATGTATTCAATACTGAAAGTAAATAAACCTTGTTTTGTTTTCTGATCGACACCTCCTCTACACATCGACAGATGCATCCGCAGATAGGTCAGCAAACGTATCCGCGGATACAATCGCGACCCGTCCACACTTCCGGGAGTCATTCAATCTGTGTTCAACCTCGAAAGTCGCAGCTCGTGCCGCAAGTAATGGATGTGGAGACAGTAGAGGCCGCTGCTATTTATTTATTTAGCACTTATACCTACCACTTGAAGGTGCACCGCAGCCGAGTTGTTGAGAAAGAAGTGGAAAAAAGAAGGTGGTGGATGCTGGCTATAACATAGAAATATAACACAAATTAGTGAAAATAGATTCGGACTTAACTTGTAGTTAAGTATGATAATGTTAGTAGTTGGATGGTTAGTAAGTAGGTAGAGAATACATATTATGTTAATAATTTACTTATTTATTAATTTATGACATATATTTATTTTTGTTTAGGAAGAGCATCGAAAACCGGTTCTCAGTACTTTACGCTGAGCCATCTGGAGAATTTTAAAATTTTGTTCGGATGTCATGCAGCGATTTTGAATACCTTCTACATAAAAATCCCCTATGGTTTACTTTTACTTCACATTTAATTTTTGCGTAATACTGATGCATCGGCAGATGTATGGACAGACGCCTTGCGTTCGCTCTTTCATCCTTTGATCCGTGTTGCAAAAACCGACACCAAACGGATAAGGGGCAGACGCATCGGCTGACGTTAAATACATAAAGACAGACGATAAATACATAAAGACAGACGAGCAAATGGGCCTATACGTCGGCGGACGCATCTGCGGATGCATCTGTCGATGTGTAGAGAAGGCATTAGGGTGGATCGCTCTTGTATGGAGAAAAAAAGTTATTTATCGAAACCTCCCTATGCAGAAAAGATGGTTTATGGTATGGAGATTATGAAAAAAAAAACAATTTCAATATTTAATGCTGCCACAAGATGGTTGAATTTTTGGAAAAAAAATTTGGAAGAGAAGTCTTAATTTTTGTTAGATGATTTTAGACTCAAAACAATTGTCTTTCTGCATTAATAATTATTAATAAATAACCAAAATCATTATGACTGAATAATGAATAGCAAAGAATACAACGTACGTATATTGGAGCTTCCCCTCCCCGCCCTGTCGAATCAGTCCGGTAATCCTATAGATAAGTAATACTACTACAGGCAGATATAGAGGCGATTCCAGTGATTCCGTGTCCTGTTTTATCCTTCTACCCCTTCAAAAGACTGAAACGGTACGTCTGAAGTCTTCCCCCACGTGATACGACCCGGCTACGCGGAAAAACCCGATCACCCGGGGGCAATACTACCTACTATCAAGGGGCTTCCCTGACACACTAAACTACAGAATGAATGCTCAAAATAGTCAGGAAAACATCTGCTGGTGTCTGTGGACCATATGGAGATAGGTTTATACAAAATCACCTGGAATCACGAAACTCGTGCCAGTTTCCGACACCAAACGTGATTACCGGCAACTATAACTTCGACGGTTTTTTAGGTTTTTCTTGTTTTTTTTTTTTAAAGCTGTTAGATGTGTCTGAAGATTTTTTTGTAACCAAATAGTGGAGGACACAAGTATGTGTCCTCTCATATAAACATTATAAAGTACTAAATGCTTGTTTCCCTGCAACACAAATCACTTTGACTTTTTAGCATAAAATGGCTCGAACACCTAAAGTTCATCTTGCACCTTGCAGTACTTAACCAAAAATTTTATTTTAAATTTTATTTTTCCCTTAATCTATATACAATAGAGCATCTTTTCCGTAAAGGGAGGTTTGAAATTCTGAAGAAGAAAAAAATCGATCCACCCTACCAGTGTACCTACCTATTTTCAGATTCTGTAAAAACAAGAAGTGGATTGATTTAACTCAGGCGTATTTAGGATATCCATATATCGGGATTAAATATGAGATTATGTTCTATTGTTATGACCATAAGGTCAAGAAGAACTTATGGCTGGGGATGTACGATGTTATCTAATCTAATCTTGAGATTAAAGTGTCTCCCAAACACTAAAATAATATAATTTCTAATAATAAGTAGATGTAACAAGTTTTCTTTGTCCTAAAAAATGGGAAATATGCCAATTAAAGAATTCTCATTAATCAATAAATTCTTATTATTCTCATTATCAATTATCAGTAAAGTTCTTTTGATCATTCCTAATTTTCATTAAAGATCATTTGATCAAGCATTGATATTCAGCATATTTTTAAAATGGCCTCGTATCCGATATCATTTTAGGGTTGCTTTTACATTGCTCGTGTGTAGATTTATTTATTTACTTCAGTAATCTTTACTGTATATTTAGCTGAGAACATTGATAACTGGGCTATGTCAACCGAAGATTAATCAGGATTTTTAGATTTGGTAAATATGTGATTAAAATTAAATGTAAATACTCAGGTTCGTTAGCCTGTGTATTTTGCCTAATCCCATTTAAGAAAGCGGTCATATTGCATTTTTTCTTGAAAATTCGCCGGCCAAAAAAAATCAACTCACCAGCTCATTTTTCTCCGACTTGATTTACAAATATCATGATTTCGTATTGAAAACCAATATTTATTACTATAAAATATAGCCTATAGCACTCATCAATAATGGAGCTTTCCATTGGTGAAATGATTTTTGATATCGGATGGTTAGGTTCTGGGATTTCCACCCTACAAACAAACTTACAAACATTACTTCTTTATAATATTAGTATAGGAAACAATTTTTCAATCGTAATTTTGTTGAATTACCAGGAATTTTGTTGAAAATCCATCACTTGATTACATGTATCAACATTTTCCTTATGGTTAATACGGAAGTAACAGTTTACTGTAGTTTCTACATGATTCATGTGTCCGATTATATCCGTACATATCCTACTACATGCTGTCATGTTAGAAGCGAGATCCTAAAGTCGCGACGTAATGAAATAAAATTATGTTTTAACATTACGACAAGGTGGCTACCGTCACGCCAATACCGTAACGCACCATGTTAATTCATACATATGGACCACAGTCCGCGCTATATACGTAATCCTTGTTGAAACATGCGTAAATACACGTGTAATAACAATCATGTAATAATAGGATGTAATAATAACAATAACTAACGATGTAATACACGGAGATCCGTGTATTACACCGTTATATTTTTCTCAGTATACCTTCTCCCGTCCCTGACTACGTCAACAATGGCGTCTGTATCTTCGTGCACCTCATCAGACATCGATGCCGATAACTGGGCCGACAGGCCCAGCTCATGAGATTTCACGCTAAAGAACAATAGGTCAGCGTCAATAGCTCGTCAATTGACTCGATTCGTTCGTTCATTCAAATCAGTCCACCAAGGACCGCGAAGGATTCCACACCTCCTAGGAAGAGGAGTCTTTGGGAAAGCGCTTCCACCGGGCAAGCTTCTGCGCGGGTTTTGGGAACCAGCCCTCCTCGTACAGGATTTTAAACTCGCGATAGTTCGGTGTCCTATTCCAGCCGGAAGGACCTCCAGCGCATCGGAGTTTAGGCTTCTTCATGAAGCCGATGCCCGCCCTTGAAGTTCGGGAAGTAGTCGTTGGCCCTAAGTCACGAGTACGGAAGAGACGTCGCTCTGCCTGGCGTCGCTGCACTATCGTTCGGCAAGTGAGCGATACTAAGTTTCGAACGAGCTTCGAGCAGTTATAGTTTGTCCATCGCTGCGGGCGAACCCGCCATCTGTGTTTTATAACGACTGCCGTCTTCACCATGAAATGAGTCTACAGATCCAGCAGAGATCAACATCAAACCATAAGGCACAGGGAAGGAGCACAGTGGGGCCTCTCACGCCCCGTCTAGTCTGGTTGCAGATTTGGACGAATTTCTTCGCCCTCTAGTCTAGTTAGAGTTCGAAGTCGCTTCCGCGTATGTCTACCTGTCGCGAGCGTAACTCGTCGTAAATCCATGGCGCTCATTTCTGCGTACATCACCAGGATGGGGTAGACGACTGGTCATTTTAAAGTGACGACAAGTCAACATCTACCATGCTTCATAGGAAACATACGTACACAAACTTAGCACTGCTGTGTGCGCAGCCGCAAAAAGCCGTGCGAGGCAATTCTCCTCACGCACTGCAAATCAGAACTGCCTGCAACTGCAGGATACAGCTGCACGCGAGTTTACTGAGGTCTTCCATGCTAGTTCCTTCTTCAAGGAGGCTACCGAATGAGGCCCCTGAATAATGCGCTTAAACCCAAACTGTATGGAACTGTTTAGCTCCCTCGTATAGGCCCGATCTAGGCTTGCATGACCAGCAGAATAGTCCGATTGCACAGGCTCAGGCGACATGCGATCCAAGGCTACATACTTTTTCACTTCAAAAACAGGCCATTCGAATTTTAAAATACCTGGGTCGTATAGAATATTGTCGTCACCTCAGGAAGTTTTAACGAAATAATCGTTCTATCTCCCGTGAAGTGAGCGCAGAAGACTTAGGACAAAACAATCCACCTTCAAGCTCCCCCACATGCCCGTGAGAGGCCAACGCCTTATTCGCGAGATAGCCAGGAATGTTACCCAGCGGGCATACACTCACGCCCTTACTTTAAGTTGCGACCAGATTACTCCGGTCTCTCGACTGGTATCGAGTTCGAGATCGTTTGCGTGATCCTCTCCCTTACGTAGCGGTGAAACGGTGTCAACCGAATCTATCGCGGACCACGGCATCCATTGCCCGGCTCTTCACCCGGAATCGGCTAACCGATGGTCGTTTCAAGAGCAGTCGCCGTAAGGTCAGCAACCACCCCCGCTCTATACGAAACAGTTTAGCTTCCAGACTCTCCCGACTGTTAGTCAGAATGCACAATCGATTGGCTTACGCCGCACGGTGCGCAGACCGTCCAGGAGCGCCAGAAGATTGATTCCTAGGGGAAAGTAGCCCTAAGGCCAGAGTCCTACCCGAACTCTCGCTTCATGCGTGGAGGCCGCCGGATGAGTGTTGACCCGTGAGTGTGACCGAACCTGAACAAATAGGTCTTCGTGGCCAACTCAGCATGGGTCCATTAGCCCACGGGAGAACATCAGATGGATAACCTCCAACAAGCGTGGCGCCTTATTTGACAGCTGTCACTATCTTACTTTGGCGTTTATCCATCACAGCTAATTGTTGCCACATACGGATTGAGTATTTAAGCTAAATTGAGGGAAATATTGCAAATATGTAATTTTGCCTGCCATATATTTCTGCCTGGCTCTCCCATATGGTCTGCGGAATTAGTATGCTAGAACTTCTGTGTGGTTACATAAATAACCCCACAATATGAGATTACTTGATTTTTTACTGACTTCATGCTAGAATGAAGCGTATTTTATCCTATCCAACAATTCGATATTAAACACTCACTTTAGGAAAAATATGATACGTTTTCTTTTGTTTGAACTCTTCGCAATTTATCACATTGTGTTATTGCTCTTATTATTATATGATTCAGATTAGGATAGTGGACCAGCCAACGCCGCGACTAGTTACATACTTCGTTTAACCGGCAATTGCCAGAGCGCGTCCCTTTTCGAGACAACAGCACAAATAATAATTGATAAATGAGATCAATTTGTAACACTTATCGTTGCGCAGTTTAGTCTCGATGTCTGGCTGACTGCGTTCAGTATTCTCTTTGAAAGCCGCCGGAACTGTAATGGTAACTAGACACTATACTTTCACTTGGATCAGATGGGCGTTGAATGCATTTTCATTCAATCGGCTGGGAATATCAAACAAGGAAAAGGTCGGCGCCCGAACCTAATATCGAATCTGTACACAGGCCCATCTCGTGGTCTTCAAGGGCGCACGAGGCTAATTTTAATATCTCCCTTTGTATATTTGCGGAGCCGCTCTCGCTAAGTCGATAGAGTCTACTTACACGCGCCTTACGGCACGTAAATGCGCTATGTTCGGCAGCGTCAGACCTGTATATTTTTACAGGGAGCCCACATCTCTTCAAGGTAAGGTCATCGCGCTACTTGTTTATGTCTGAATAAGATCGAGTGTTTTAATTCTTTATGTATTCTGTCACTTTTTCTCTATATTCGTATTACTTGTAATTGCATATTTAATGCTTATTTATGTTGTGTATGTAGGTACTTACAATAACTTTAATGTTTACTATGCTGATATTAGATCTCAACGAATTGGTTTAAATGTCGATTTGTGTTTGAAATGAAAATAAATAAATAAATAATTCCGAAAAACATCGTGATTTTTTCCTCCTTTTAAAATTTCCTAATTTCTTCTTCTTCCTAATTTTCTTGAGGTGCTCTCTCTGCTGCGAAGGTTGGCGACTATTCTGCCTTTTCGTATCTTGGAGACTGCTGCTCTGAACAAGGACCGTGTACTCTTCCCCACCACACCATAGCGCAAATTGACAAGGGACACCCTTAAGGTCAACTACCTTGCGAGGTAAGATGCGTTGGTTATCACCACAGGGAAATGAAATAGTCGATACGATCGAGCAGGGCGAGAAGGGACATAATATTCAATGCGCTCCAAAATCGCGTTCCCATCGATGGGATTATTTATCAACACATGCAAGTATACAGCATCGATCAAGAGTCTACGACTCTCCAATGACATCAACTTGTGGGCTTTTAACGATTCATCCTAGGAGCTGGGCTTAATGAAGCGAGTCAGCTGTCATTGAATATACAATAGGCAAAGCAGGTAAGCTTTTTTACTTCATCAATTGAACTGGTTTCTTCCATATCTTACAATATGTAAAAAAAAACACTCCCTGTGTATACCTAGGAAATATCAATATCAAAATATATAAATAAAAATGTAACTTTAATGTCAAAGCTCCATAAATTGATTGTTGATATTTGTATAGCAGACTGAATACTGATTACTTACACTAAAATTGCTTCTAAAGAAAAATACAAAATCTTATGCTTAGAAGGCGCGAACAGAATAATACATGTGCTGCCATGTATTGTCAGGTACTATGGTACGAAAAGGTACTATGGTACGAAAAGTTATTTAATTTTGAAATATTCTGATTAGGTGGCGCTAGCATTAAGTTACATATAAAAACAAAACCCTTTTTGTTAACGATCGATTTAATTACCCATCAAAGTTTCGGGGAGCTTTAAATAAAATTTTAAGGAGGTAACTCCAAAAAGGCTGCCTTATTTTAATTTATTTTATTTTTTACAAGGCATGAAATAAAAAATTCAACAAACAGCTATGAGGATTTAAAAGAGAGGGATAGCTTGATGATATAATATTCATATATTTAAGATTTTAACTCTTCTAACAAAGATCACATATAGAGACAATTACTACTAAGTACACAGCCTTGCTTCGCCCTATTTCTGAACCAGGCTTTTAAAAAATCTTGAGTGATTCACATATCAAGGATTCAAGATTTGGAATCCAAACCTTATTTTACATAGTATTTCTGTAGAAATACTGGATATGATATGATAAAATTTCATTTTTACATATAGATAATATGTTTGTCATTTTGTACAGTAATATAGTTGATGTTTCTACTGTTGTACCCTGAAAATGCTACAAAAATACATTCAACAATAAATTATAATAACAAGTAAATATATTTAGAAGAATAAAAAAACACGACTGCTGACACAGAAATTGAAGTATTGTATTTGTAATTATGTGTATTTCGATTTTTTTAATGAAATATGTGTTCATTTTTAAATGTTCATAATAACATAAACTATTTTAAAAAAAAATAGTATATGTACTTACCATATTTACTTAAAACTTCGTTCACTCAAAAAATACTTAATGTAAAATTTGGAAAAAAATAGGAAAACTAATGATGAGTGGCTTCATAAATGATGTTTGTTAGGTCGAGAAAACTGGTATATATGTAGTAACAAGTAAATGTATTAAAAAGATTAAAAAACACCACCAGTTACAAAAAGTGAACTATTGTATTTATAATAATTTTTATTACGGTTTTTTATGAAATTTTTGTGGTTTATATGTATATTTATCCATATAGATACAAGTATATTTCTGGAATGTACTCAATCAGACCCTATATACGATACATTTATGTTAATTTATTGACATTTGGACATTTAGACAACTTCTAACTTGATATTTGAACAGTTAAGGTATGACACTTGGGAAGACATAAAGATTCTTACAATACCACACACTTTTAAATAGGTTCAAGCGTTTAGAAGTTATGGTGGAATAAAGAAACGGAAAACGTACATAGATGAACCCTGAACACATTACGCTCCTTTTTAGATGGGCAGTAGTGTAAAACTACCCTGTTCATAATCGAACGACGGATATTTGAAGATTTACACGAGAAAAGTCGGTTGGGTCGCCCTAAGGGGCTCTCTAGACGATCAAGCATGCGCATCGCGTCGCCGGCTGGGAGAAGATCGTAAACCGCAGGATATATGCAAATATATTTTTTATTTTTTACCAGAAATGCCTAATTTTTTAGTTGTATATCAGGGAGTGAGATTAGTTAGACGTAATGAATTGATAAATGACGTGATTCCCTGGTATATACTACAAAATTAGGCATTTTCGGTAAATATAAAAAAAATGCATATTTCCTGCAGTTTATGATCACCTCCCAGTCCGCGACGCGAAGCTTGACAAGCATGCTTGATCCTCTACAGAGCCCTTGAGACTTTACCGGCAAATAGGCTTACCCTCTGCTAGGAAAGTTTAAGAGTCAGTAGCTGCGAAAGCCCGACTCGGGTCTTAATCAGTGCCAACATTGTTTCTATTTCTTCGTGAGAAAGTAAACAAACGCAAATAAAAAATATCTATTTATTTTAGATACCTATCATCAACAGTTACAGCAAGGCATCTTGTCTATCTTGTTTATTATCCAGTCCGTGTATTTGTAAACGTCTGTGAATGCAACGAATGAAACAAAGTCTCCGCAAGGCGTTCCAAACGATGTGAGTCCTGCTAGTTTCTTATTGTATATCAGAGGTCCGCCAGAATCTCCATTACATGCTCCAGTTCCCAGGTTATATGTGTAGAGGAAGTCTTTCCACGCTCTCGTGTAGTCCGTCGGGGTCGCGTAAAACATGGTAGTCTCTTGAAGAAATTGACTAATTACGAGGTCTGCTCCCGTGTAACCCCAACCTTTGGAAAATAATATACGACACTTATTATAATTCATTTAAACGGGACAGTGTATGGGGCCCAAAAGGTTTCTACTATATTCTTAAAACTTCGTCCACACAGAGAATACGTATTCTAAAATTCTGAAAGAAATGGGCAAGTTAAAGAGTAGCTTGGCTTCATAAATGATTAAATCGAAGACTTTTGCGGTTGTTTGACATTATAAACGAGATAAAAACTAATTTACCGCGTGAAGTGTGTAGCAACCGACGTTCGTCGTCGTTGCAACCGCCGTTGTCCAAGATATACTGAAGTGCTGTCAATCGTCATCCGTTGATCTGCGGATAGGCGACAAACTGCAGCTCTTACTGCGCAGATTATAACGGTGGTGGGGCGGCTGGGACACAACACTCTCTGTATCTTGTTATCGTCATTGAGAGCATTTCGGCGATGTAGCTTGTATGAGATATTTCAACGAAAGTTCACAGTGTGATTTCGGCCCAACAAAGTGTACCAAACATATGTGTACAACATATGTTTACCAAATGTCATGTCTTTAAGTCTAATATTTCGAGCTTGATATATGACTAGTGCCCCTTTTTGGTGGACCGATTACAACCACATCTTTTCAACTCTTGCCATGAGCAAATGATGCCTGTATGCTAAATTTCAGCTCAATCAGATGAAGCGTTTGGGCGCTATCGTGGAGGAATACACACACACACACACACACACACACCCTCTCTCTCTCTCTCTCTCTCACACACACACACAAAGGCAGACTTTAGTCTGGAAATAGTCTTAATCGCCTCGGTGTGGGAGGGGGATCAACATGTATATATCCATTTTAACCTTGAAAAAAAATTATAGCGCGTTCACGATACTTTCCATATGCCGGGAAGTAAAAGGGGGAACACTTCAGTCTTATCTGCACAAATGTGATATTTGATGCAAAAAATATATATTTATTAACGCGTAGCGGCATAATTTCATGGCAGACCTCGGCAATTTATTTGAATTTCTTGCAATATCGCTACGCTTGACAAAAAGTACTATAACTATGGAACTCATAAAAAGAATAACTGAGCAATGATCGCATTGAAATTTCGTATACAGAATATTAGCTGCGCCCAGCGGTTTCACCCGCGTGGTGATGGAAAATTGTGATAATGATGATAGAAAACCATATATCTTTATAAATTATAGCTTATGTGTTATTCTGATGTGTAAGCTATATTATTGTAAAGTTTCATCAAAATCCATTCAGTAGTTTTTTCGTGAAAGAGTATCAAACATCCATACATACATACAAACTTTCGCGTTTATAATATTAGTAGGATTGTAATCTCATTTTGTAAAACAATTAGATAGTTATGAATTAATATAAGGTCGATAAAGTGAAAAAAACTCAGCATTTCTAACTTGTACTTGTCTTACGGAAAAATACGGAACCCTATTTAGAAATTGTAAATACTATCGTGATCCGTATTAGATTATCTATCCTACGTAATATTTAGTTTTGCTTATTTACATACAAAAATATTTAGATAATTAGCTCATAAAACCAATTAAAATTTTGATTTCTCGAAAAAAAAAAATGATGATGTTCGACAATGGAATTTTACCAGAAATATTTGCGAAATGACACTCGACATTATTCTAGCGGCTGTCTATGTATCTATGGTAATAATAAGATATTTGATATGGATTTTAGGATGCGTTCGAATTAGAAAATAATATTACTGTGCACACCGAGAGCAAGCCGCCAATATTGGTCGTTATGTAGTCAACGGTGTTCTGATGTGCAACCAAATTCGGTCGTTACGTAGCCGAAGGGATATATACAAGAATCTACCTGAAGTTGTGAAACGACTACCACAAGGCACCGGTTCCGTGACTAGATCAATCTTATCGACAGTACAGCCATCGAATTCTGGCTGGCTTCCACAGGCTATCTTGACGATGGCTATGTCATTGAGGATAGTTGCCGTTGCTCCGTCGGCGCCGATTATCTGTGCAAAGTCTTCGTGGGGTGTAAAACTCTCTATGTCAATTATAATCTGTTTAGTTAAGTCGTTGCTTCCGTATGCAACTTTGCAGCTGGAGTCTGTGCATAGCCCAAAGCAGTGGGCGGCGGTTACGATATGGCAGAGGCTGATGATAACACCGCTGCAAAAGTATAATACTGGCTCTGGGCCGTATCGAAGTGTTATCTGAAAGAATGAAAATATAGCAATTTGTTAGGTTGCTAGGTGACAGATAAAGGAACGGGTACACCTTTATTACCTTTCCAGACCCTAAACTATAAGTACCCAAACCTGCTGTTTTTCGTAGACAATTCTTGCCTACGTAATATTGAATTGCCTACATCTATTGCCTGCATAATATTGAAATTTCCTAAACTTACTACCTTTAAATGTGTTTTTGACAGCTGGCACCGTTATGATCACCTTAGTGCTCTCTAGACGATCAAGCATACTTGTCAAGCTTCGCGTCGCGGGCTGGGAGGGGATCGTAAACCGTCGAAAATATGCAAATATTGTTTTTTATATTTACCAAAAAATGCCTAATTTTGTAGTTTTATACCAGGGTAATGTCATTTATCAATGAATAACGTCTAATTAACGTGACTCCCTGGTATAAACTATAAAATTATGCATTTTTGGTAAATATTTAAAAAAATATTTGCATATTTTGTGTGGTTTACGATCCCCTCCCAGCCCGCGACGCAAAGCTTGACAAGCATGCTTGATCGTCTAGAGAGCCCCTTACATAAGGATTTTGGTAAAGTGGACAGTAGTAAAAATGATAAACATTTACAATTTTAATTGTTCATTTCTAAGCGTCCACGACATTGAAATACGAAGGACTTGAGAAAGCCGCACATAACTACACATGTAGCACTATCTCGCTTGCTTATTCATGTGACGCATTCTATCCTACTCGCTCGCACGGATATCATTGAAGCACATTTTTTTCACATATCTCACTCGCACCTTCCCTTGTTAGTCATGCTCGCTGGCCTCTACTCAGAACTCTTCTATGATACTTGTGACGCGCGCGTTTGTTTATTGGTATTATAATTATAAGTTTAAAATACTAGAAGTAATACGACATTTACGAATCGCCTAAATGTTTTTGATGACCTACCTAGATGGGGTCCGCTAACGTGGACCCCCATATAAATGTCATGCACCCCGTTTTTTTTCGCGCTGACATGGACCCCTGCAATTCGAAATCGACACTTGGGGGTCCAAGTAGACCACTTTGGGAATCACTGCCCTAAGCGATGCAAGGTAGAGAGATGCACAGTGTTGCACGCAGTTTATCTCGTATTCGACATTGCTCTATATCGGTGATTCGCAACGTGGTTTAAAAGCGAGCTTATCAATTATTTCATTTTTTTAATATCTCTTAAACTATGTGACCAAATAACATGCTGTAAAGGGCAAATTGTATCGCCGTGAATTGTCCAAAAGAGAAAATGACACTAACTACACTTAAAGATAACCTTGCATTTTTAAAATTTATTTTTAACATAAAAAAGTAATTGTGGCTAAAATATAAAAGCTAGGTATATCGTATTCCTGTTTTTTTTCAAATCTACTGACGAGTAATATTTTTGTAGTTCATTATTCTTATGTATATCCAACGATTTGGTCAGCGCACGCCACTAAAACGCCAAGCAGCGCTTTTTCTGCCCAATTGTTTTAGAAATATTAATATTTCCAACTGAAAACTTATTATTTCAAAATAAAATATATCCTGAACTTCGATTAATAGCTTAGATATATTACTAAAATAATTGTCAAAATCGGTTCATTAGATCCAGACATTACCTCCTACATACAAACATACACATGTTACCAGTCGAATAGTATATAGTATAGAAGTATAGATTGTCTGTCCTGGAATAAGCTTATGCAATACAATCTTATGCAATGCAATACAATCTTGATATTCATGCTATAGTTTCATTTTTAAGTTTCCTTTTGTATTATTACTGTATGTTTGTAGAATTTGAATTTGAACTAGAATTTAGGATTTAGAACTAGAACTTAGAATATAGAACTAGAAATTGAATAAGTATATTACTTTAAATAGTAAGGATCCATTTTATTTGTCTTTACACGAATATGCTGGTTTAGGTTACACGAATATGCTGGCTGCTGTCCACCCTAGAACGGGCTAGTCCCAGTTGGGTGACAGAAACAAATAAGCAAAAGGGTAAGGTTTTGCAATTCGGTTCCTGTTATTTTTATAAGCTAATCAATGTTTCATAGTAATTAATTCTTAAATAAATAAATAAAATAATAAGGTTAAAGTTTAATGTATAATAGGATATATACATCGTGTTTGTGTTTGGTCGAGGCAATCGAGGTATGTGCAGTGTTATTCACTTTCCCTGTTCTCATATAAGAAGATGTGACATTTAACTTTCGTTTTTGATAAATTAATCACCAAGCTGATCGTAAGACCATCGGGCTATTTGAAGAAAATTTTCCTTTGATTGTTTTTCCACTTGTCTGCTTTCTTTTCCGGATTTATTGTCAAGATTTCGATTTCTACCATTTGTAGTGTTATAAAAAAAATATTTCCACAATTTTGCTGCAAATAAATAATAATTATTAATATTCCAAAATTATAACCTGATATGGCGCAAATCCAGGTGGAACCGTAACACCCCCGTATATTCTAGTCGTCTGATTATTAGATCTTTGATTAGCTACCATAAGAGGAGCTTGTTTAGAAGTTAAGAAATCTATTTGTGATATAAATACCACCACTAAAATACAAACTTTATCAACATATGAGTAACGCATCATGAAAAGTTATAATTAAACTAGAAAATAATTACCGACTTTTATACTGTGATAGAAATTGACTTAACATCGTTGCCTCATTAATTATCCTTTAAAAATAGGATTTTATTTGGTTTCTGATAAGAATGTTTACTAGAATGAAGTTCTATTTGTCTGTACATATTTTCAGGTTTTGTAAATCAACACAAGAAGTGGATTGATTCAACCCAGGGGTATTTAGAAAATTTATATCTCGTGACTAAATATGAAATTTTACTCTATTGTTATCTCCATAGATTGTGTAAAGGAAAAATCCTAGCTGGAGTTGTACGATGGAAACTCATCTAATCTAAATTGAAAATAAAGTTTATGAATAAAGTTAATAAAGTTAATGTAAGTAAGTAAGTAAGTTAAGTAAATGATATAATTTCAAGTAATAAGTACATAAAGCCAGTTTTTTTTATATTAAAAACTTGGAGGTAGGCTAATTAAAGAATTGTCATTTGATTTTTTTAAATCATTCTATATTTATTTATCGTCATTCTCTTCAATAACTTTTCATTTCGATGGACAATAACGAACCTATTTTTGGGTGTATGGGAAAGTTAGACAAAGTCGTGGTGAAGCATTGATTTTAATTAAGCATATTTCCAATATGGTTGGTTTGTTTGTTTGTATCTACTATTTATCGGGAAAATTCGCAATGGGTGAATTTATTATCATACGACATTCTCTTACAACCAACTTTAATAAGAAGTTTTTATATGTATGTGTGCGTGTAACATGTGTGTAAATGTGTGTTTTCTTATTGCATTCGATGGACAGAATTGAAATGTAATTCCGTTAATTTTATACCAACAGAAAATGTTGGCCCCGGGAATTGAACCCATATCCTTGTAAAGTAGGATCAGGCGACCTAACTAATATGGGTTAGATCTAACTTGCACCAACCGGCCTGGTAACTTTTGGTAACCGTGGAAGTGCTGCGCCTTTTAGCGGTTATATGTTATATAGCGTAAATAAACAATATTACCGACATTTTACTTACCGCTAGATAGCGCATTGTAATCACAGATTTTCATACTAATTAAAACATTAAAAAATACAAATAAACAAAATACAATAATTTGTCTGTTGTATTTTTTTAAAATTAAAGCTCCTTACTCTGTTGTACTGATTCAACCACAAAAAAATGCCCGTCTAGTAAAAACAGCCCTGTCTACAACTTTTATATTTAAGCTACAAGAACTGCTTTTATGTCTCAAAAAAATAAGAAACATAAAAAGGCAGTTTTTGTTGATGACATTAGCAATAAAATAAGAAACCTTATCAAAATAAATTAATCCATTATCACGGGCGTTGAATAAAGATAAAATTAGCTATTAACTGTAAGTTTCTAAGTGGTATATTTATAGAGATATCATGAAAATAGTAACGCGTGCCAGTACCTCGAAATACCTAGGTCAGCATTCAGCTGAAAGCGGCGCGGGTGGCGGGAACAAGACGCGTACGTCTACGAAATAGGTAGCGTGCATCTGAGGGGGATGTCTTGCACTATATATCTAAAGGTAGGCATAGAAAGGCAAATAAACGCCACCTTACTCGAATTACCAAATCGATTTGAAACTTTACGCGAAGCGAAGCCGCGGGCAACAGCTAGTTTATTAATAAAAGTCGACTTATTTCATAATATTTTGGAAAAAGGAAAAATATGTATAAAATTTGTGGTATAAAAATATTCATCGAAATTACTGTTATGTCTAAAATTATCACTTATTATATATATAATATTAGGTATGTAGTAGATGGAGTGGGGGGCTTGTTTCCAGCCCTTGATGTCACCTAGATCTGTAAGGTCTTTTGTAACTACCCACTGTGTGGTTAGGTCAATGGTCAGCTAGTAGCCCGGTACTTCTTACCAGTCCAAGTAGGTCACTGACCTTCAAGTTGGGCAGATCGCTGGGTTCGAGAAAGGCTCGTCCCAGTAAACTGTGTCTTTTGGCGGCGAGCCCTGGACAGCGGCCAACAATGTGTATGCTGTCTTCAGGTTCCTCGCCACATATTCGGCAATCCTTACTCTCAGTCAAGCCAAGGTTGAATAGATGAGCTCTAAGGGTCGTGTGTCCGGTGAGGAGACCGATAGTGGTTCTAAGGTTCTTCTTGCTCATGTCAAGTAGGGCCTTGGTTTTCTTCTGTAGTGGTTGCTCCATCATGGCTTTTGCCTGGCGACATCCCTGACTCTGTTTCCAGGAAGCCCGATGTTCCTGCTCCAAGCAGTCCCTGATGATTTTCTTACCTGTAGCGAAGCGGACCCCTACAGCTGGCTCCACTGGGCAATCCAGTGTGCCCAGTTTTGCCAGTCTGTCGGCCTCTTCGTTTCCGGGTATGCCTTGGTGACCCGGTATCCATATTAGGGTGATTTTGTTGGATTTTCCCAATTTGTTGAGCTCCTGCATGCAGCCCCAGACCACAGAAGATTCTGTGGTGGCTTTAGCCAGAGCGTCCAGTGCTGCTCTGCTGTCAGAGCAGATGAGGATTTGTCTGTTTTTGGTATATATATATACCTAATATTATCAATGAATATAATATTATTAAGTATTGGTTTCCGTAAGCATACATAATTCTTTGAAGTCAATGAAAAATTTAAAAATGTTTACGTGTTTAAAAATGTTTAAAAATGTTTTAAAAAATGTATTTAAAAAATGTTTAAAAATTTAAAACGTAATTACTACCGGCTGGTTGGCTGGTGGATATTGCCGTTTATGGCAATAAGCCCGCCATTTGTACCTGTTGTGGTCAATAAAGAGTTTTATTATTATTATTATTATAATTCATAAAAACAGAAAAACTTCAATTAACTGAATTGATATCATTAAAAAAACGTTGCTAACCAACCTTTTAACTGGAGTGGTTCTGCAGCAATGATTTGTAGTTTACTTTCTTAATAGCATTACTTTTCAGAGCTTATAAAAGGAGAAGTAGCTAAAGAAGCAAAGACGAGCCGCGCTGAAAAGAAGAACATTATCCGTACCAAAAAAGAAGCAGACGCAAGTAGCCAATCTATGATTTCCACTCGATGCGAATTCTGAACTGCTCAATATCTACGAAGAAAATGAGAAAAGCGGAAAAATAAATGGGAAATCGACATCAGGGCATCAAGACGAAGCGATTGACATAAAAATGAAGGCGGAACACAACCTAGAAAGAAAATGCATTTCGAATGTTTTAAAACACAGTGAAAATGAAAGAGAAATCATTTTTGTTTGTCCGCCGAGAGAGTCGTCTGCGAGGCCCGTCCGCTATTAACCTTTTATTTTTTTATATGAACAATAATAAACAGAGCTAGATTGGTCCATACAAATCAAGTAAGTCGAAGACAAGCCCGACGATGTTAAAGATAAATATGTGTACGTGAGGACGGAACTTACATATGTGGCACTGGCTTAGTGGCATATGATATCGGCAGCGCAGTTGACTAATATGCAAGGGGTTAGTGAACGTCGGGCCCCCTTGGTACGTCCGAAACGCGACTTTAGCGAATCAGAGGACTTAACTGCTGGAATGCTAATATAACCGATTGGTAGTTTTTTCGTTGCGACATGTAATTATTTTTACGACGTTTTTACTTATGTAATTATGTAATTATATGCGAAAAAAGTCGCTTTCATTGAATAAGCCACCATTATTCATTAGTATGTGCAGTAACACCCTCCTATACGACTTCAAGACGGCCCGTGAGGCCTTATCGCTAAATAGGAACAATCTACGCATACTGGTGAGGGTGCTCTTAATAAACACATGTGCAACCTCAAGCTCCGAGACACAAAAATGTGCAGGTTCTGCCAAGGGGCAGAGGAAACTCCCCTGCACCTCATGTGAGAGTGTGGCCAGCTGATGCATAAAAGATACATCCACTTGTGTGGTCTTTACCTTTAAGCTGAGGAGGTAAAACAATCTGGCGAAAAAATCCTGTTGCGGTTCTTAAATGACACGAAGCTTAGCGCAGAACTATCGTAGAGGGCGAACACAATAGAGGTCGCAGTGTTACAAGGCTCATAGAGACCTTAGATAGCCCCACACAACAAATAAAAAAACACCCTCCTACAAAGAAATGTTCCAGGGCTGAAAGCATGCCGTCATGAGTTTTATTCCCTTCGCTAGCTTTCAAAGAGTTAAAGATATACCTAAAGCTCCTCCCGCGCGCTATGTTTCGACGGGCGGATATCTTGCCGCACGAGCACTTCAGTGAGTGAAGTAGTCTACTGATTTAGCTTTCTTAAATATTGCCGCATTACCTACTCAGTTAGTATACTGTGGAGTTTTTCACCTACAACCGTGGGGTGAACGTAGAGATTTAGGACGAGACAATCCACCGTTTATGTAGCTGTGCCAACGCGCCCGTAAAAGACCAACGCCTTACCGCGAAGCACTGGAAAGTGAACCCAGCGGACCATCCCGTTTGGCCGGATTTGACCTCCAGTCTGTTCTGGGGTCCGAAGTCGCTTGCGCAACCTCTACCTGATGTTAGCAATAATTCCTCTCGAATTTATCGCGGACCGTGACGTGCTTTGCCCGTTTGTTCACGCGGGATCGGGTGACCAACGGGTCGTTTTAAGAGTAGCTGACATCACGCCAGCAACAACCCTCGCTTTTTAGGAAACGTAAAGGAGCATTTCTGCACCCCCGGGTTATTCGCCGGAGTGCACAGTCAATTGGCTGATACCGCAGGATGCGTAAACCACCCAACAGCGCCCGTAGGACACCCCCCATAGGAAACCGATCAAACATTCCATAACAGAGCTAAACGAAGTCTTTACCAGGTTTAAATCTCTTCGAGGAGGCTACCGGATAGGAGTCAAACCGTGAGTGGGGCCGACCCAAGGAAATGAGCAAGTCTTAGTGGCCCAGCTGCACAGGAACCATTAGCTATCAAACTCAGCTAAGGAGAAGGCACTACGAAGGCGACACACAATTTGTCGTCTTACTTACTGCCGTCGTGCAATATAGGTGGTTATCGATATCGTCTGGCAGCTGGAGATTGCCGCTATTGGGAGGTCAACGAGAGTAAAAGGATTTGGCAAAAGGTGAGAGCTTATAGGTAGGTAAAATCAGTCGGTCGAAATGACGAAAAAGATTCCATTTGATATAATTTCGTATATCTGCGAAGAGTAGTCTCGTCGGGAGCCGATCCTGGGTGTAGAATCAGGTCACGCTCACCATAAAAAAGCATTGTCATCGGAACTGAGCTAACAAGTAAAATGTCCACTTCATAGGATAAGGAGAAGTGGTTCTAATAAAGCTTGCAAGATTTGACCTAAACAAACTAACACATACCTACATACTGACAAACCGTTGCGCAGTTTAGTCTCGATGTCTGGTTGACTGCATTCAGTGTTCTCTTTGACTGCCGCTGGAACTGTAACGGTAACATGACACCATACTTTCACTTGGATCAGATGGGCGTTGAATGCATTTTCATTCAATCATCTGTAAAAATAAAGCAAGGAAAAGATTAGAGCTCAAACGTACTACTGAATCTTTTTCAAGGGCACGCGAGGCGAAATTTAAAACCTCCCTTTTTATATAACCCCTCCTATGGCGGGGTAAAATTTCTGCCCGGGATAGTTTTGCGCATAACTTTTAAACTACTATACGGATCGTAAAAAGAATAACTGCAAAATGATCACATTGAAATTTGAAATAATATAACGTTACAACATTATCTCGTAAAACAATTAAGATAATAATGAATAAATATTACAGTTAGCACAGCGCGGAAAGCGTCTAACCAAAAATGGTTAGCTCACATAGGAGGGGATAATATCATTCTGAAAAACACAGACATTTTTTCGTATTTTTTCCTCCTTTTAAAACATTCCTAGTTTCTTCTTATTTTTCTTTAGGTGCTCTCTCTGCTGTGGAGGTATGGCCATTATAGCTATTTGTATCTTGCAGACTTTTTCTTGGAACAAGACGTATCGTGTACTCTTATCATACTAAGGCGTAAATGGACAAGGGCATCCTTAAGATTGGATTTTTCCATGAATATATGCTGCAGTAAGCCATACTTTTCGTTCCGAACTAGGTATGTATCCAAAATGCTCTAGTTCCCTGGTCTTCGTAATCTCTATTAGCACTGGCATCGTTTGAAGCCTCGCAAGTACAGTTTCGTTTCGGAATCGATCACGAGATCTTAAGCATTCTTCTGTGCAACAACATTTTCATAGGGTCTACCATTTTACACACGTTCCATGTGAGCTTCCTAGATTCAGTGCCATACAAAAGAACCGGGAATATATCGCAATGGATAATGCGCAAACGGAGTTGTAGGCTCAAGTTCCTGTCACTTACCAGTTTGGTCAGTTTATGGAAGGCTTGCCGTGCTTGTTCAATTTTGCAACGGATTTCCAAGCCGTGGTCCCATTTCCCATTCAAGTAACCTCCAACCGGGCCAGGGTAGGTACCCGCTGGGTATTAGAATGAGGGAACGCAGAGTAATGCGTTCTTTCAGTTGCTTCCTCTGATCCACTTTCTTCCAGATCATATATTGTTGTAGCATTCTTTATCCTTTTCCAGTTCTTCACAGTCTTCCATAGATACGTCACAGTATTTCATGTCATGTACAGCGAGCTATGTCGCCCACGTATATATTGACCTCCCCTCATTTCGTTTTCCTGACGAGTATGTTGTTACTACCGATAACAAGTGTGGTGACTCTCTACTTTTAACATGGTCATAATAGTGTTTATATATTTTATAATACCTTATAGTTTCCACAAAATTCACGAAAATTTCATGTAGGTAGGTATACCATTCAAAAAAATATTTATTTAAAACACACTTGACAAAATCACACACCCATTATTTTCATATTTTTTAACAAAATTGTGTTCGCTGCAACGGGTAATGCATTTACTTTTCTCAGTCATTTCAGTAGCCACTCTGTAAATCAGTTCACATCATTCTGTGGTTTACTTGCAAAGTTACTCTGCTTTTGTCAGTTGTATTATAACACAGATAGTTTATATTAGTTTTGGATATCATTCGTGTCAACGGGGCTTTAGTTAGGAGATAATAATATTGCTAAGTACCCACCAGTGCGCTTTTGCGGTACTTTAATTCTAAATTGTTGGTGTAGACAGAGACACAGAGAGGGGAGAAGGAGAGATAGAGAGAGAGAGAGATTTTTTTCGTTCTTGACATAGATTACTGCTGCTTTAACACGGGGAAACTTGGGGAAGCTCGCTAGACTTCATTAGTATACCTTTACTGCCCTGTCCTAGTCCAGACCAGGACAATTCAAAAGTGGTATGCTCTTGATGCTATGACCTCACAATGTCGTGGCGCGCAAACAAAACCATAAACAAGGATGTTGGAAATATATGGGTGTATATGGTGTACTGGATCACATGTTATATTACTTCCCCATCCTAAACAACTACCCCTCCTTTATAAAAGATTTAGCCGACCTTAAAATCCCCACTAAAACTATCATACTCTTCTCCAATTGTCCAAAAATCTACAAGATTATTGCAAAATTCATTTTCCTCAATAACCCGATAATGATATCCTAATAATATTTCCCGTAAATGATATCCTAATAAAGTTCCAAGCTATACTCATTGAAGATCATAAATTGCTCTACAAAGTAATAGTAAAATCACCCCTTGTCGCAAAAAGTGAAATATCTTTATCTAATTGTCGATGAACATTTCTCCAATAAATCTATTTTAGTTGCATACTGTGTAGTAGGTAAACATATACGTATTGTATAAAGGATTATAATATAAGTTGTATATTGTTACGCATGGGCACCTGAAAGTGGAGGGGGGGGGAGAAAGAGATATTTGGACCACCCCCCTCCCCCCCGCCCGCCCTCTCTGGCTATCTATTTATGCCGTTAATTAATTGATTGTGTTAATTAAACGCAATGTCTCATACTGAATGAGTTTTATGTAAAACAACGTGCCTCATTGAACTTTTCAAAGAAAGCCAAGATTTATACGCAAGTGTTATTGAGGTTTTATCCCTTTCTGCCAGTGACGATGTGGATGGCCAAGAGAAGCGTGTTCTTCGTGATCAACGATGGGAGACGATCAACTCAACGCGACATCTGCATGCTCTCTTTGCATCATTACCGTGTTGCAGTAATGTAAAAATAAGATTTTCTTGGGAGACATCTTAATAATTACTTTATTAAATAGTTGAATGTGGGTTATCGCTATAGCGATAAGTCCGCCATTTGTGCATAAATTGTCTTTTATATAAAACCAGTATAATATTCATTAGGTAATGTTTTTATAGCACAATAAAGTTATTCTATTCTATTCTATAAGAAGAAGTAATATGACTTGATCTTTTACAACACGGTAGCTGAGTTGTATCCAAAAGCGGGTTTCAAAATCAATATCACTCTACGAAGCACTCCATCCGTGCCGAGCGAAATATTGGAAACACCGTGTCGATAGAATGTCACAAAACAGCCACAAAAGGATCGAATTGGTTCGTTTTCAATCGCTTCCGATTCTAAGCATTTTACGGGTGTAACTATTTCAACAAATCTGTCTAAACTGGCTAAATCTTACTGCAGAAAGAGGGAGGACATTTCCAGTGATACCTCTATATCAGCGGGAGGTATTCACAAAGGCGCAGGGGGCAGAGCGGCACTCCTTTGAAGCTTTGTGAGGGTAGCTGGGTAGCTAAATGAAGTAAGACAGTGTTTCTCAATAGCGCCATTTGGGGGCCTCGCATAAAAACATATATATATTATTTAATTTAAGCGACCAAGTCGACTGCCCTTCCCATACAATCATTCTTACTTCCACAATTCCTCTGAAATGTATTGGTCCAGAATAAAACAAAACATTTTAATTGTTTTTGCTACTAGATTAGCGTTGCCATAATAGTTTAAGTAATAATATTAATATTAAACGCTTTATTTGTACGAAAAGGCGAGCTTATTGCCTGCAGGCAATATTTTCGAGCTAACTTATGTTTAGTGTTGACCGGGACTCAAATCGAAACTCAAGAAAAGTAATGTACAGAGTGCTGTTGGTAGGTACCTACCTAAGAAGAAAACAGATAATGAAGGAACATTTTTATTGCCTATGTTTATTTAGCTAATAATAAAATGACGTAGACACATGACATATATTTCAATTCAACAGGAAAAATATTATTTACATTATATTTTGCATTTAACTGTTCAAAAAGATTCAATTGTTTTTATATTTTACTGTCTTCTTGACCAGCTTCAGGAGAACCGGTTTTTCCATAACATATTTGTAAAATTCAGAACAAGTCACTTTGAAATAGAAAGCTTTGAATGATTATTTCCACCGTTTCGATGTGAAGGCGATTGCGTTCTTTGGGCCAATAGGTTGAGAAAAGTACTTGAGATAAGATTCTGTCAACGTTCGCATTATATTATTAATAATAATATAAAATGCTTTATGACGCTTTATGGCGTATAAATATTGACACTTTAGTTTCATGAAATATATTTAACCATTTGTCTTTTTTGGTCCACATTTATTTATTTTTTCGCCTTTCCATGATATCTTTAAGCAACCATTTTTCTTCAAAGGAGATATCTGTAACAGCTATGCCTTTCTTTGGTAGATAAATTATGGTATTTTCTACATCCTGCCATTGTCGAGTAGTTGTGAGATTCATCCAAGAAATCGAATTGGCCATTGCAAGCTCACGCTCGTCTATCGACACGCCCGCTGCCCGCGATTTCTGAAAAATACCGCGGCTCATTTATTTCGACTGGGACATTTGATGGGCCAACCGGGACGACAGGGACAGAGTTTTAAACCGGTTACATGATCCGGTGTACTGGGACGTATGGCAACCCTATACTAGATACTCTCTTGATCCTAAAATAACGATAATTTTATTTGTTCCCAAGACGTGACGGTTTATTTGTCCATATTGATGTGATCCTCTTCGAAGTAATATCCCTGGACTATGATACACTTATAAATAGGATAGAAAACGAATTTACCGCGTGAAATTTGTAGCACCCGACGTTTCGGTGACGTTGCAGCCGCCGTTGTCCAGGGTAGACAGTCTACCTTAGACAACGGCGGCTGCAACGTCACCGAAACGTCGGATGCTACAAATTTCATGCGGTAAATTCGTTTTCTATCCTATTTATAATGTCAAAGAACCGCGATAGGTTTCGATTTTATATGATACACTTGTGCCAGCGTTTTAAACCAGTCTGAAAAATATTTCTAGAAGACACTCTTTTGTATGGCCTCCAGCTGCGGCGGACGTGTCGGCGACACACGTCCGTCCGCAGCTGGAGGCGCTTTCGTATAGAGAAAAAAATATATATTTATCGAAACCTCCCTATGCGGGAAAAATGGTCTATAGTATGGATATTATAAGAAAACTAATAATTTAAAAAAAACTAAATTTAATACTGCCGCAAGAGGGTTGAATTTTCGAAAAAATGAAAAAGTCCACATTTTTGTTAGATGATTTTAGACTCGAAATATTTTTTTTTCTGTAATATAAATATTAATTAATAACCTAAATGATGATTACTGAATAGTGAGTAGCGAATAAAACAACGTACATACATTCCAGTTCCCCTTCCCCGCCCTGTCGAATAAGTCCGCTAATCCTTTAGAGCAATAATACAACTACAGACAATACAACTATAGAGCAGTAATACAACTATAGACAGACAACTAGTGGCAGTTCCAGTTTTCCGAGTCCTATTATAACCTGCAACCCCTTCAAAAGACGAAAGCGGTACGTCTGAAGTCATCCACACGTGATACGATCCTACCACGCGGAAAAACTTGATCACCCGGCGGCAATACTACCTACTATCAAATATTTGGTTCTAACCAACATCAGCTTTGATGACAATGCATCAAAGGAATTTTACCAACATTCTTGTGTAATAGATTTTTTTTGTCCTCTTACCGTAACTCATAATAGATGATCCAAAATCTGTGTTTTCGATTTGAAAATGAGCTGGTTTCTAGAATACAGTCGCGCACGCAGTCGCTACAAAAACTAGCCGCTAGCGGCTGCGGTCACGCGCGACTAGCCGCCTAGTGGAAAATGGCACTTTCTTTTTCAACAACTGGATGGAGCTCATTTAGTGGATGGAGCTTATTCCGGACTGTGTTTGTATTCCTAATCTTTTGGGTACATTTAAATAGTGTATTTAGGTATTCAATACTTTATTCAGGTAATATAAACAGTTTATTTAAGTATTAAATACTTTATTCAGGTATTAAATAATTCATCACGATGCCTTTTACTAACTTTGAAAACCGCTGGAATAATGGGTAGGTGAAGCAATACTAGGTCCGGCAAAGGAACGTCTGCATTCATAGGCTTAAGCTGAGTAAACGCAGACAGGTGGAAATCTATTTCCGGTAAGGATTAAATATATCGACATATAACATTATGTATATAACCTGCAGGGGCAGTGCAAAGAGGAACAAATTGAATTCGCATACGGAAATAAAATGCCAAACATACGATTATTTTTTAAATTGATAGGATTATCGCAAAGAGAGGGAATAACTTCGACTATTTTCGAGATAAAAATCGATTATTTTATACATCATCGAGATCTTAGGGGACCTAGGTTTGGAATAGTTTCAATATGCTATAGTATATAAAGCCAGGGATTCGATTTAAATGCGGGCTTTTTCAAGATTAGTTACATTAAAACCGTGTGAATGAATAATTTTAAGGTGAGAAGTTTAAGCATTAAAATAGTGTAGTCCGGAATATTACTTGCTTTGCATGGCACTGTTTAATTCGTAAAATATAAAAATAAATTATTTATTGTTTTAGTTTTCCGTTTATTTACATACTAGCTGTTGCCCGCGGCTTGGCTTCGCGTAAAGTTTCCAATATATTTATATTTAAGTAGGTTGGCGTTTATTTGCCTTTTTAGACGCTACCTTTAGATATATGTGCAAAACAAATGCACGCTACCTATATCGTAGATGTACGCGTCTTGTTCCTCGCTACCCGCTCGCTACCCGCTCGCTACCCAAAAACTTACAGTAAATGGCTGATTGTATCTCTATTTAACACCCGTGATAATGGATTAATTTATTTTGATAAGGATTCCTATTTTATTGCTAATGTCTTCAACAAACACACCCTAATTCTTTTTCTTCTTTTTTTGACGTATAAGCAGTTGTAGCTTAAATATAAAAGTTGGATATACGCTGTCTTTGGCTTTTCATAGATCTCTTTGAGGCCGATGTTTTTGTTTTACATTGTTTTCACATATTATAATATCAAACCGTTCCTTTAGCGCACTCCGATAAACAACTCACCAGCTCATTCTTCTCCGACTTGATTTACAAATATCGTAATTTCTTATTGAAAACCAGTATCTATCACAATAAAATATAGCGTATAGCACTTGTCAAACTTACATAAATTATTTCTTTATAATATTAGTATAGCTTAGTATAGTTAATCGACATCTCAAGGAACCTAGGTTTTGGAATAGTTTCAATATAAGGCCAGGGATTTGATTTGAATGTGGGCTTCTTCAAGACTACATTAAAACCGTGTGAGTGATTAATTTTAAGGTGAGGAGTTAAAGCATTAAAATAGTGTAGTCCAGAATATTATGTGCTTACATAGAACTGTTTAACTTCGTAAAATATAAAAGTTTTTCTTTTTTAATTTTCCGTTTATTTACAAAACGTTTGTTTTAATATTCTTTTTTCTGTATAAAAATGTATTAATAATCTGTGTAATAAAAATGGTGAGTCGTTTAAAATAGGTCTACAGGTTTCATCCTTGATTATATTTGCTATAAATCGCATCGCTTTTTTTTGTAGAAATACTATTGTATTTATTTTTTATTTTATCTCATTTTCTTCGGGAAAAGGACGAATTCAAATTCAAATTCCTAATTTTTCAAAAATCCTAGATACAGATACTTATTAAATAAACCTAACCTAACTGAATCGCACGAGACGTCCGCACTAAGGTAGGCTCAGATACATATAATTAAATACTGCCTTATGATAATTAAATAATACATTGAAGAATACCGTGACAGTACAACAAAACATATTTATCAAATCAAAATCAAACAAACATAAACTATTGATATGTTTCCAGCTATTGAGCGATCGTATAATTGGCTGTGCGATTTAAAAGAAAAGATATTCGTAAATATAATAAAAAAGTAAATATAATAAAAAGAATAAAAACACGAAAACTATTGAAGAACACGAAATTGACGAGATTGACGAACACGAAATTGACTAAACACGAAAACTTCGAAAAACACGAAAACACGAAAAAAAGTGCAGAAAACTATTGTATTTTTTATTATTTTTATTACAGTTTTTTAAAGAAATATATGTGGTTTATGTATTTATCGATATATGTAGATACATGCATATTTCCGAAGTGTACTCAATCAGACCTTTCATTTGACACTAAACACGATATATTTATGTTATTTTTTGGCCTTCGGGCATTTAGACAACTACTTACTTGATATGGATAAGTGAGGTACCCTATCACTCGGGATGACATAACGATTCTAAAAATACTACACACCTTTAAATACGTGTAAGGGTTTTGGAGATATGTTAGCATAAAAAAACGGAAAAAATACATAGATAAACCCTGAACGCATTACACTTCCTTTTTTGTTGGACAGACGTGTGATTCGCAAGAAAGTAAACAGGATGGTTAAAAAATGCATTTTTATAAAGTGAAATACATAGGTTTTTTATTAAAGCTGAATTAAGTCCTAAGTTAAACGTACTAGTCCAAAGTATGAGAGATTTAATATAAAGAAGATTAAAAAATAATATAGTAAGTTAATAAATTTAGATACCTATAATCAAATTAATAGGGTAACAAATCAAAGAATAAATAAATAGAAAGATTAATTTAATAAATGAAATAATTATATTAAATACCACGTTATTATAAAAGCTCTTTGTGACATACATAATAATTGAGTAGCTTAATTGCGTGCATAGATTAAACGCATCATTTAAAATAAGCTGAATTAAGCCTATTCAATTCCGATTTCGGAGCTTTGCGTCAAAAATAAAGGTATTCCTCAGCCGCGCGTGTACTTACTTAACATATTACCGCTAAAAGGTTTCCTCGACTTATGGCGCAAGGTGAACTTGAAGTGTGAAAAGAAAGGCCTCACTAACATAATTGGTATTCACGACCATCCAATAACAATGTAACTTTGAAGTAGGCGAGGTGAGCGTTTTTTTAAAGCTTCGGTCCAAAAAACTTGCTGGTAGCATTGATTATATAGGGTATTAGATTATTCAATGACATAGTACGTTTATGCAACCCTTCTGCGCCGGCGAAATACAGGTGGCGCTGTTAGCTTTGTCTTTTTAAAATAAAAATCTATTAAAATCTATATATATATATATATATATATATATATATATATATATATATATATATATATATATATATATATATATATATATATATATATATATATATATATATATATATATATATATATATATATATATATATATATATATATATATATATATATATATATATATATATATATATATATATATATATATATATATATATATATATATATATATATATATATATATATATATATATATATATATATATATATATATATATATATATATAGAAATATTTGATAGTTTTGTGTATATATTCTTTTTAGAATTGATCAATAAGATGATTATAAAGTAAATAATTATAAAAGCCACTTACATCGTGACGAAGGATTCCCTTGATCGGATTCGGGAATGCTTTAGGTGTTAACGAGAATGATGAATGCCTCTCACTTGCGGAAAGAGGAGTAGGTTTAAGTTGGGCCCATTTTTCAACTAGTAAACGCTCACCCTTCATCCAATTATCTCAAAAATTAAGCTACAATCCTTCTTTATACGTAAACTCACTCAATTTCCTATTATTTCGAGGGAAATAACAAGACAAGACGAGCTACTTGACAGATGGAAGAATTTAAAATTTCGAATTTCGTTTTTTTATTTTCTAAAGGTGCGATATAAAGAAGCTGCGATCAATATTCAGCTGAAAACTTAAAACTAAAAGCGTGACATGCCCTCATATCAATGAAAGGAAGCAGTCAGCTCTTTCCTATTAGTTGGAAAGATTACCTTTAACCTAAATGGATTATTTACAATGAACGAAACATAAAATATGTAAAAATTCAATATTTTGAAATATTTGATAGTTTTGTGTATATATTCTTTTTAGAATTGATCAATAAGATGATTATAAAGTAAATAATTATAAAAGCCACTTACATCGTGACGAAGGATTCCCTTGATCGGATTCGGGAATGCTTTAGGTGTTAACGAGAATGATGAATGCCTCTCACTTGCGGAAAGAGGAGTAGGTTTAAGTTGGGCCCATTTTTCAACTAGTAAACGCTCACCCTTCATCCAATTATCTCAAAAATTAAGCTACAATCCTTCTTTATACGTAAACTCACTCAATTTCCTATTATTTCGAGGGAAATAACAAGACAAGACGAGCTACTTGACAGATGGAAGAATTTAAAATTTCGAATTTCGTTTTTTTATTTTCTAAAGGTGCGATATAAAGAAGCTGCGATCAATATTCAGCTGAAAACTTAAAACTAAAAGCGTGACATGCCCTCATATCAATGAAAGGAAGCAGTCAGCTCTTTCCTATTAGTTGGAAAGATTACCTTTAACCTAAATGGATTATTTACAATGAACGAAACATAAAATATGTAAAAATTCAATATTTTGAAATATTTGATAGTTTTGTGTATATATTCTTTTTAGAATTGATCAATAAGATGATTATAAAGTAAATAATTATAAAAGCCACTTACATCGTGACGAAGGATTCCCTTGATCGGATTCGGGAATGCTTTAGGTGTTAACGAGAATGATGAATGCCTCTCACTTGCGGAAAGAGGAGTAGGTTTAAGTTGGGCCCATTTTTCAACTAGTAAACGCTCACCCTTCATCCAATTATCTCAAAAATTAAGCTACAATCCTTCTTTATACGTAAACTCACTCAATTTCCTATTATTTCGAGGGAAATAACAAGACAAGACGAGCTACTTGACAGATGGAAGAATTTAAAATTTCGAATTTCGTTTTTTTATTTTCTAAAGGTGCGATATAAAGAAGCTGCGATCAATATTCAGCTGAAAACTTAAAACTAAAAGCGTGACATGCCCTCATATCAATGAAAGGAAGCAGTCAGCTCTTTCCTATTAGTTGGAAAGATTACCTTTAACCTAAATGGATTATTTACAATGAACGAAACATAAAATATGTAAAAATTCAATATTTTGAAATATTTGATAGTTTTGTGTATATATTCTTTTTAGAATTGATCAATAAGATGATTATAAAGTAAATAATTATAAAAGCCACTTACATCGTGACGAAGGATTCCCTTGATCGGATTCGGGAATGCTTTAGGTGTTAACGAGAATGATGAATGCCTCTCACTTGCGGAAAGAGGAGTAGGTTTAAGTTGGGCCCATTTTTCAACTAGTAAACGCTCACCCTTCATCCAATTATCTCAAAAATTAAGCTACAATCCTTCTTTATACGTAAACTCACTCAATTTCCTATTATTTCGAGGGAAATAACAAGACAAGACGAGCTACTTGACAGATGGAAGAATTTAAAATTTCGAATTTCGTTTTTTTATTTTCTAAAGGTGCGATATAAAGAAGCTGCGATCAATATTCAGCTGAAAACTTAAAACTAAAAGCGTGACATGCCCTCATATCAATGAAAGGAAGCAGTCAGCTCTTTCCTATTAGTTGGAAAGATTACCTTTAACCTAAATGGATTATTTACAATGAACGAAACATAAAATATGTAAAAATTCAATATTTTGAAATATTTGATAGTTTTGTGTATATATTCTTTTTAGAATTGATCAATAAGATGATTATAAAGTAAATAATTATAAAAGCCACTTACATCGTGACGAAGGATTCCCTTGATCGGATTCGGGAATGCTTTAGGTGTTAACGAGAATGATGAATGCCTCTCACTTGCGGAAAGAGGAGTAGGTTTAAGTTGGGCCCATTTTTCAACTAGTAAACGCTCACCCTTCATCCAATTATCTCAAAAATTAAGCTACAATCCTTCTTTATACGTAAACTCACTCAATTTCCTATTATTTCGAGGGAAATAACAAGACAAGACGAGCTACTTGACAGATGGAAGAATTTAAAATTTCGAATTTCGTTTTTTTATTTTCTAAAGGTGCGATATAAAGAAGCTGCGATCAATATTCAGCTGAAAACTTAAAACTAAAAGCGTGACATGCCCTCATATCAATGAAAGGAAGCAGTCAGCTCTTTCCTATTAGTTGGAAAGATTACCTTTAACCTAAATGGATTATTTACAATGAACGAAACATAAAATATGTAAAAATTCAATATTTTGAAATATTTGATAGTTTTGTGTATATATTCTTTTTAGAATTGATCAATAAGATGATTATAAAGTAAATAATTATAAAAGCCACTTACATCGTGACGAAGGATTCCCTTGATCGGATTCGGGAATGCTTTAGGTGTTAACGAGAATGATGAATGCCTCTCACTTGCGGAAAGAGGAGTAGGTTTAAGTTGGGCCCATTTTTCAACTAGTAAACGCTCACCCTTCATCCAATTATCTCAAAAATTAAGCTACAATCCTTCTTTATACGTAAACTCACTCAATTTCCTATTATTTCGAGGGAAATAACAAGACAAGACGAGCTACTTGACAGATGGAAGAATTTAAAATTTCGAATTTCGTTTTTTTATTTTCTAAAGGTGCGATATAAAGAAGCTGCGATCAATATTCAGCTGAAAACTTAAAACTAAAAGCGTGACATGCCCTCATATCAATGAAAGGAAGCAGTCAGCTCTTTCCTATTAGTTGGAAAGATTACCTTTAACCTAAATGGATTATTTACAATGAACGAAACATAAAATATGTAAAAATTCAATATTTTGAAATATTTGATAAATATTTCAAACTATTGATATTTGATAAATATTTCCAACTTAAACCTACTCCTCTTTCCGCAAGTGAGAGGCATTCATCATTCTCGTTAACACCTAAAGCATTCCGAATCCGATCAAGGGAATCCTTCGTCACGATGTAAGTGGCTTTTATAATTATTTACTTTATAATCATCTTATTGATCAATTCTAAAAAGAATATATACACAAAACTATCAAATATTTCAAAATATTGAATTTTTACATATTTTATGTTTCGTTCATTGTAAATAATCCATTTAGGTTAAAGGTAATCTTTCCAACTAATAGGAAAGAGCTGACTGCTTCCTTTCATTGATATGAGGGCATGTCACGCTTTTAGTTTTAAGTTTTCAGCTGAATATTGATCGCAGCTTCTTTATATCGCACCTTTAGAAAATAAAAAAACGAAATTCGAATTTTAAATTCTTCCATCTGTCAAGTAGCTCGTCTTGTCTTGTTATTTCCCTCGAAATAATAGGAAATTGAGTGAGTTTACGTATAAAGAAGGATTGTAGCTTAATTTTTGAGATAATTGGATGAAGGGTGAGCGTTTACTAGTTGAAAAATGGGCCCAACTTAAACCTACTCCTCTTTCCGCAAGTGAGAGGCATTCATCATTCTCGTTAACACCTAAAGCATTCCCGAATCCGATCAAGGGAATCCTTCGTCACGATGTAAGTGGCTTTTATAATTATTTACTTTATAATCATCTTATTGATCAATTCTAAAAAGAATATATACACAAAACTATCAAATATTTCAAAATATTGAATTTTTACATATTTTATGTTTCGTTCATTGTAAATAATCCATTTAGGTTAAAGGTAATCTTTCCAACTAATAGGAAAGAGCTGACTGCTTCCTTTCATTGATATGAGGGCATGTCACGCTTTTAGTTTTAAGTTTTCAGCTGAATATTGATCGCAGCTTCTTTATATCGCACCTTTAGAAAATAAAAAAACGAAATTCGAAATTTTAAATTCTTCCATCTGTCAAGTAGCTCGTCTTGTCTTGTTATTTCCCTCGAAATAATAGGAAATTGAGTGAGTTTACGTATAAAGAAGGATTGTAGCTTAATTTTTGAGATAATTGGATGAAGGGTGAGCGTTTACTAGTTGAAAAATGGGCCCAACTTAAACCTACTCCTCTTTCCGCAAGTGAGAGGCATTCATCATTCTCGTTAACACCTAAAGCATTCCCGAATCCGATCAAGGGAATCCTTCGTCACGATGTAAGTGGCTTTTATAATTATTTACTTTATAATCATCTTATTGATCAATTCTAAAAAGAATATATACACAAAACTATCAAATATTTCAAAATATTGAATTTTTACATATTTTATGTTTCGTTCATTGTAAATAATCCATTTAGGTTAAAGGTAATCTTTCCAACTAATAGGAAAGAGCTGACTGCTTCCTTTCATTGATATGAGGGCATGTCACGCTTTTAGTTTTAAGTTTTCAGCTGAATATTGATCGCAGCTTCTTTATATCGCACCTTTAGAAAATAAAAAAACGAAATTCGAAATTTTAAATTCTTCCATCTGTCAAGTAGCTCGTCTTGTCTTGTTATTTCCCTCGAAATAATAGGAAATTGAGTGAGTTTACGTATAAAGAAGGATTGTAGCTTAATTTTTGAGATAATTGGATGAAGGGTGAGCGTTTACTAGTTGAAAAATGGGCCCAACTTAAACCTACTCCTCTTTCCGCAAGTGAGAGGCATTCATCATTCTCGTTAACACCTAAAGCATTCCCGAATCCGATCAAGGGAATCCTTCGTCACGATGTAAGTGGCTTTTATAATTATTTACTTTATAATCATCTTATTGATCAATTCTAAAAAGAATATATACACAAAACTATCAAATATTTCAAAATATTGAATTTTTACATATTTTATGTTTCGTTCATTGTAAATAATCCATTTAGGTTAAAGGTAATCTTTCCAACTAATAGGAAAGAGCTGACTGCTTCCTTTCATTGATATGAGGGCATGTCACGCTTTTAGTTTTAAGTTTTCAGCTGAATATTGATCGCAGCTTCTTTATATCGCACCTTTAGAAAATAAAAAAACGAAATTCGAAATTTTAAATTCTTCCATCTGTCAAGTAGCTCGTCTTGTCTTGTTATTTCCCTCGAAATAATAGGAAATTGAGTGATTTTACGTATAAAGAAGGATTGTAGCTTAATTTTTGAGATAATTGGATGAAGGGTGAGCGTTTACTAGTTGAAAAATGGGCCCAACTTAAACCTACTCCTCTTTCCGCAAGTGAGAGGCATTCATCATTCTCGTTAACACCTAAAGCATTCCCGAATCCGATCAAGGGAATCCTTCGTCACGATGTAAGTGGCTTTTATAATTATTTACTTTATAATCATCTTATTGATCAATTCTAAAAAGAATATATACACAAAACTATCAAATATTTCAAAATATTGAATTTTTACATATTTTATGTTTCGTTCATTGTAAATAATCCATTTAGGTTAAAGGTAATCTTTCCAACTAATAGGAAAGAGCTGACTGCTTCCTTTCATTGATATGAGGGCATGTCACGCTTTTAGTTTTAAGTTTTCAGCTGAATATTGATCGCAGCTTCTTTATATCGCACCTTTAGAAAATAAAAAAACGAAATTCGAAATTTTAAATTCTTCCATCTGTCAAGTAGCTCGTCTTGTCTTGTTATTTCCCTCGAAATAATAGGAAATTGAGTGAGTTTACGTATAAAGAAGGATTGTAGCTTAATTTTTGAGATAATTGGATGAAGGGTGAGCGTTTACTAGTTGAAAAATGGGCCCAACTTAAACCTACTCCTCTTTCCGCAAGTGAGAGGCATTCATCATTCTCGTTAACACCTAAAGCATTCCCGAATCCGATCAAGGGAATCCTTCGTCACGATGTAAGTGGCTTTTATAATTATTTACTTTATAATCATCTTATTGATCAATTCTAAAAAGAATATATACACAAAACTATCAAATATTTCAAAATATTGAATTTTTACATATTTTATGTTTCGTTCATTGTAAATAATCCATTTAGGTTAAAGGTAATCTTTCCAACTAATAGGAAAGAGCTGACTGCTTCCTTTCATTGATATGAGGGCATGTCACGCTTTTAGTTTTAAGTTTTCAGCTGAATATTGATCGCAGCTTCTTTATATCGCACCTTTAGAAAATAAAAAAACGAAATTCGAAATTTTAAATTCTTCCATCTGTCAAGTAGCTCGTCTTGTCTTGTTATTTCCCTCGAAATAATAGGAAATTGAGTGAGTTTACGTATAAAGAAGGATTGTAGCTTAATTTTTGAGATAATTGGATGAAGGGTGAGCGTTTACTAGTTGAAAAATGGGCCCAACTTAAACCTACTCCTCTTTCCGCAAGTGAGAGGCATTCATCATTCTCGTTAACACCTAAAGCATTCCCGAATCCGATCAAGGGAATCCTTCGTCACGATGTAAGTGGCTTTTATAATTATTTACTTTATAATCATCTTATTGATCAATTCTAAAAAGTATATATATATATATATATATATATATATATATATATATATATATATATATATATATATATATATATATATATATATATATATATATATATATATATATATATATATATATATATATATATATATATATATATATATATATATATATATAAATATGTGTTTTACTTAAACCTATCCGTTATTAGTTAATATAATACAATACATACATTTCCTATTAATAACTGACATATAGAATTATTCTTGATTATTTTATTTTCGGGGTATGTCAATCCCCCTCCGGGGTATGGCATGTGAGATTTAGTCACGGAGGGTCATCGCCCTATCTATGTGTTACATTGCAGTAATCAAATTGAAAGGTGTAATTACAAGTATAACATCAAAATTAAATCTGAACTAAATTTATTCGATTTTAAACATTATAAATCTTGAAATAGTCGCCATCTCCGATTCCTTTGCGGTATTTTAGTCGGAAAATACTAGTAATTTGTTTATGTAGATACAATTTATTTATTTTACAAATCACTCGCACTGGGGGGATTCGGGCTCAGTGTGCGCGCCGCCAGTCTGATTTGCCTCCGCCGAATTTTGGCTCAAATCTAACCGCTCTTTCTTATCAATGCCATTAAATTCGATTGCGTTCATATTCTAGATTCATATATATTGAAAGTTTAAAAAAATGCGATGTCGATGTTAGTAAAACCATGTAAAACACAGTATGTTCTCTTGTTGACGATTTAATGACGACTGTGGAGCGGACAAGGCGCTCACACATCCAGTGTTGACAACGATGTAAATCCGAAATCTGACTCGGCATTTCTACGAAATGGTAACATACTGCGGCGGGAAAGTTTAAATTGATATTTGGCGGGGCAAATGAAGTCTCCACAGAATCTTCAACCTTGAAAAAATTAAAAAAATATTGTTGGTGAAGGCAATATCGCAAATTCGGTTCAATCATATCAGTCACTTTCCAAGCTTCAGGCGTTCGCGAGATAGACTGCCTGCAAGGTATGAGTACCATTATATTTTCGTCTCGCTCTTTTTCACCCACCATACTAGTGACTGCGAAAAACCCTCATTACATAGAACCTTACAGGTGTAATCTATCTGGATTTATTCGTTTAGTTGCTATCAGAAGATTATCGATACATCGAAAATTTGGACCTGACTACCAACGATATATTATCCTATCGATGCTGACTACAAAACCGATTTTCTGTGAAACCGAACTTAGCCTTGCAGCCTCAATATTCATTGTATGAAATGTAAATACTCTTTGGAGCTGACATCTATATACTACGATCGAACCCGCCACCCCAGGAATATATAATGATACATAATCATTGTGTCTAACGTGGGATAAACGCAGATACTTAGAGTCCTATTCCACCGGGACAACATGGTGGCGCAACCAGTCGCGCAACCGAGGTGTCTGAGCTACCAAGTCGAGACACCAGATTAGACATCAGATAGACACCAGAATCGCTACGTTTATTTTTAAATCTCTATTAGAAAAAATCCGGCGACTAACTATCCCAATTAGGTGGACTGCTTTGAATTTCGATAATAAACTTTTCTGTATAGTAATTATCCATCGTAGCGTACGCTGCAACTAAACAAACCTCTTGAAAACAACAGTGTGCGCATGCGAAAGAGGAGCACTGGCAGCGCTACTGGCGGCCGAGTGAGTGACCCGCCATACAGCGCTATACTAATTTATGGTGGCGCGACCAGTGTGGTGGCGATGCCAGTAATATTCTGTGTACGCGTCCGTGTTCGTCGCGCCGCCAAAACGATTGCGCAACCAAGCGGACACAAGGTGAGATACCCTCCACAGAGCTGTATACATTTTGTTGATGGCGGAGACTGGTTGCGCCACCATGGTTTCCCGGTGGAATAGGGCCCTTAGAGACAATACAGTCCACTGTTTAACCACGCCAACAAGCCCGTGAGAGTCTAACACCTTACTGAGCGGCACTGTGAAGTGAACCCAGCGAGGTTGCTCGCCGGGTTCACTTGGCTGGGTTCACTTCCCAGTGAACTCACTACCAGATTTGGTCGGATTTCACGTCCACCATGGTCTCAGGTACGAAGTTGCTTGCACGAGTTTTGCCTGATTTTAGCGCTATTTTATTTCGAATCTATGCGGACCGTGGGACACTTTTCCTGTCTTTCAGACGGGATCTGGTGGCCAACGAGTCGATTCAAGAGTAGCTGACAACCGGTCAACAGCCACCCCGTTTTTTAGGAAACGTATACGATAATTTCCAGCCCCCCCCCCTTCCCTCACACCGATTATTAGCCAAAGAGCACAGTCGATTGGCTGACGCCGCACGATGCGCAAATCGCCCAGCAGCGCCCGAAACTCATCATATATAGCTGGGGATTTCGTGCAACATTTTGTGTGAGCTCATACTTGGCACAATTGTTCCTTAGTTGGTCCTGAGTTGAATTAGACTGGGAGCCATCGGTAGCCAGCCTGCCGTTGGCGGAGGGAGGGAGGGAGGGGGGCGGGGATTTGATTCCGCCGCGCTTTACTTCGAGCCCTATATCTCTGGAATTATAGGTAATAGGGAATGAGATATCATTTTCGGAAAACTCAATGATGATGAATTCATTTCTGGAGGAAAAAAATACCTGTCCTTTGAAAAAGAAATAATTGGTAAAAATCGAAAAATCATTCACCTTTTTATTACATATACAAAGTTTACATTTTAACAGTAAGAAGAATCGGTATGCAAAAAATATATTATGAAATCAACACTTACCTGGATTAAAGTAACCTACTTTTTATTAGACTACTATGGTAAAAACTGGAGGAAAATTAATATAGGTAATTCATCGCATCGCAGACGGGCATCAAGCGAAGTAAGGTAAGTGCTTATAGGATAATTTAGTTTCTTCTATAGGTGAGTGAGGTAAAGGTAACTAATTATAATTTGATAATGATGTTATTATGGTAATTTTCTATTATCTACTCTAATAAAAAAATCCTCATTCGTACCTAAATATTTGGGTTTCCGTTCAGGTAAACCTTAAATATACGTCTACCTCAAATACCGAAGTATTCATTTTCTCTGCAATCCCTACTATTTCGTCTAAAAATAGTAAGTAGTATATACAAATACATATCTATGTCCCCATAACTATTTAATTTCATTCATCAAACAGTCTCCAGACTTGTATATACTGAAGTTGTCGATACAGTATTCAAGACAGAAAAAAGTGGCGAAAAACAAAACATTACATTTTTTAAAAAAGAGATTACACACAAACTCTGGGAAAAGTTTGCTGGATCCAATCAAAAAATAATAAACCCTTCTACACACGTATAAAAAGAAGAGTGAGATCAAAACGAAAGTTAAGATAGGAAGCCTTAGGGGTTCTTTAGACGATCAAGCATGCTTGTCAAGCATCGCGTCGCGGGCTGGGAGGGGATCGTAAACCGCAGAAAATATGCATTTTTTTAAAATTATTTACCAAAAATGCCTAATTTTGTAGATTATACCAGGGAATCGCATCATTCATCAATCAATTACGTCTAATTAACGTGACTCCCTCGTATAAACTACAAAATTAGTCATTTTCGGTAAATATTACAAAAAAAATATTTGCATACTTCCTGCTATTTACGATCTCCTCCCTGCCCGCGACGCGAAGCCTGTCAAGCATGCTTGATCGTCTATAGAGCCCCTAACGAACGACTGCAGTCTATTCAATAAAAAATATATTGCAACCATCGATATATGATCCCTACTCATATATCGATGATTGAACAGGTGGCTCCCGATGGCTACCGGTCTAAGTCCACTCAAAACCACCTAAGAAATAATTGTGCCAAGTATTTAACCACTGGAATGCAAATACCACCGATCGGTGAATTTTCTTGTTGTGACGATTCGCGGGCGGCCGATCTCCGTATTTATGCAATTATATGCGGTAAAATTCGCCACATTGAATAAACCACCATTATACATTAGTATGCGTGGAGTAATACCCACTACAAACAAATTTTGGAAGGTCGAAAACATGCCGTCGTGAGTTTCATTCCCATGGCTGGCTATCGAAGGGTCAATAACAAAATGCAGCGTACATCGCACTAAATCCCCAGCTATTAGAGAATCTTATCCACCTGCTGTGACAAGGGAAACAGAATCATATCTAGGTTCAACCCTCTTCGAAAAGGCTGCCGGGTGAGGGTTGAACCGTGAGTTGAACCGACCTAAGATAACGAGTAGTTCATATGGCCCTAGCTGTACAAGAACCGTTCGCTGCCAAATATACAGCAGTATTGTGCACGAGGTTTATTTATGACTAGCTGTTGCCCGCGACTTCGCTTCACTTAAAGTTTCGAATCGATTTGTTAATTTTATTTGAGTGGCGTTTATTTACCTTTTTAGACGCTACTTTTAGATATACCTACTATAGTGCAAGACGCCTTCCTCAGATGCACGCTACCTATCTCGTAGACGTACGCTTCTTGTTCCTCGCCACGCGTGACTAATTTCATGATCTCTATTACTGTACCACCAGTTACAGTAATAGAGACTGTACCACCAGTTAATGAGTAATTTTGTCTCTATTTAACATTTACAGTTAATGACTGTTACAGTTACCATTTACTGTTAATGACTAATTTTGTCTCTATTTAACATCCGTAATAATGGATTAGTTTATTGTGATAAGGATTATTATTTTATGGCTAATGTTCAACCAACACTGCCTACTTATTTTCCTTATTTATTCGAGACATTAAAGCAGGTATTGTAGCCTCAAGAGAAGGATTAAAGTTAGATATATGCTGTCGTCGACTATTTTATACACCTCTTTAAGGCCAATGTTTTTGTCATATATTTTTTCACATAATATATCAACCCGTTTCTTCAGCGCACGCCGATAAAGCAACTCACCGGCTCATTTTGTTCCGACTTGATTTACAAATATCGTGATTTCTTACGTATAGAAAACCAATATCTATCACAATATAATATAGCCTATAGCAATCGCCGTTGATGGAGCTTTCCATTAGTGAAACAATTTTTGAAATCGGATAAGTGGTTTCGGAGATTACCCCCTACATACAAACTTACAAACTTACAAACATACAAAATTACAAGTTTACAAACATTAGGTAAGTACTTATTTATAATATTAGTGAAGATTGGTTGTGCTAGTATGGCGCCAAGCGAGATTATCGCATACCGGTGGGTGACCCGCGCCGATTACCGGTCTGGAGGCGCAAGCAATGCCGGGAAATGCATTAATCCCAAAGGGCCGCCTATAAACCGGCCTTTATAATCCTGAGATGGCGGAGAATTTGCGCGGGAAGGTTTAAAATTCGAAGCGACCGCCGACCGCTCGCTATTTTCTATGCTGCCTCCAAATCAGCGTTGCCAACAATGACTATATTAAAATAATTTATTACTATTTATTCAAGTCCATTATTTTATTTTTCTATTACATGACATTTTTTATTGGACGTTAACATTCCGCTTATAATTATAATTAAATTAATCTAAGCTTCATTTTTATAACACGCATAATAAGAATAAGAAGAAAAGGGAATAGCCAAAAATGTACGGGCTCTGGGCCCACCTCTTCAATAACAATAACGTCTTTACCATTGCAATGATCTATATACAAGGTGGACCAAAAGTCCGTTTACTTTTAAATCAGTACTTACGTCGAGCAGCGAAGGCGGGGTGGGGCGGAGGGGGTACGTAACTCGAGAGCAGCCTATGGGAATTCAGTGCCATGGCGCCATTCAATGGAGCACAACGTGCGTTCTGCGTACGCGAGTACTATCGAAACAACGATTCTCCGACTATAGCGCAACGAAAATTTTGCGCTCACTACAACTTACGGCAGAAAAATGAAGCTCCATCAATTCAATTGATTAGAAAATGGGTACACAAGTTTGAGGAGACAGGTTCGACAATGGATAAACCACGATCCGGCCGATCTAGGACTTCAAGGGATGCCGAACACGTAGAGACTGTAAGAACTTGGTCCATATTTTTACGAAGATCAAAATGGACATGCTGTTACAGTGAACACAGAGCGGTATATAGCCATGCTACGGAACTTTTTTACTCCAGCGCTACAGAATTTGAATGGTTTTAATCAACGCTCATGGTTTCAACAAGATGGGGCCACATGTCACACCTCCAATGACTCATTGATTGCAGTTCGTGAAATTTTTGGTCAAAAAGTGATATCAAAAAGAGGTGACGTTAACTGGCCACCTCGTAGTCCAGATTTATCCCCAATGGATTTTTTTCTTTGGGGATACCTTAAAAATAAAGTTTTTGACACCAACCCAGCGTCTCTTGAAGAATTAAAGGGACACATCAGCGAAGAAATGCAAAACATTTCAGAAAACACCTGCAAGGCCGTGATAGAAAATTTTCGCTCCAGGTTGCAACAGTGTCGTGAGGGACAAGGGTCACATATGGATGATGTAATATTCAAAAAATAAAATCCCTACTTGTCTTTTTTAATAATAAATAAACAGATTATGCAGCATTTATCTAGTTTTGTTTTTATCATTGTTTAAAAAGTAAACGGACTTTTGGTCCACCCTGTATCTAGAATATTTATGACTATCACAACTTACCTCAATTATGAGCCGTTTCAGAGTTTTGAAGTTCGGAATCATCTTAAATATGTATAGTTACACGAAGATCCAATGTTACTATGATGTCGATTATTTGTTTCAAATATATTATTTGCAATGGATATCCATAAAATATAGTATATTATAATATACGACCACTGGGCACACCATGTTGGACAGATGAGTACACAGCATATTACATACGTCAGTAAACAGTGCGGCAATGAAATCATGAGACACATTACAGAGTTCAAGCAACATATCCCAGTATTTTCCATTCATATATTGCTGACAAACTCGAGCATTCTTAGGAATATATAGCTTGTTTCTGGTATTCTAGAACGGTTTTCGTTTGAACAGTTATTAAACATACAATGCCTGGATGTGTTAGATGCCCTAAGGGATATCAGGTAATAAGCCATATTTAATAGGCTACAACTCAGAAACGGCTCATAATTTAAAACAGTCATTCTCGTATTAAATGTTCTACATATAGAGAACTCTCCATTGGTATATGATTTACAGCTATTAGAAAAGTGGGCCAATTCTCTTTTACTTTCGAAATGAAGTGGTCGAAAAGGTGATATACAAAGTCTGCTTAACTATGCCGAATCCCGTATTAAGTTAGCCTTGACTATTTTAGTTGCAAATTGTGAATTCAGCCCACACATATCACAGTAATATCACTAAGAAAAGGAAAAAGTATTTCTTATCTAGATAATAAAAGATAATAAAATCTAGAAATTAAAAGTGTTTCTAATCTAGATAATTGCATAATGTGTAATGCAACATAATAAGAAAACAAGTGAGAGAAAATAATAATTCATACAAACGTTAAAAAAAAAACCATATATTTTTTTTTTAAGTGCAGCAACCATGTCATGGTAAAAGTTAGAACGAGCTATCATAATTAAATGTGTATACAACATTTCGTGTCTGTGCTGTTGACCTTTGATGAGTCCCTTCGTCGGGCGCCAATCCTGGGCGCAGCAGCCAAGTCATGGTAAAACTTAGAACAAGCTATTATAACTGATTGCGTGTCCAAAATTTCGTGTCTGTACTATTGACTATTGAGAAGTCCCCTCATCGAGAACCAACCCTAGTTTGTAGAATCAGATCATGCCTACCATTTTTTTTTACTCCCACATCTCCCTTCACTCCCACATCTCCGTTCACTCCCACATCTCCCTTCCTTCCCCCGCCTGGTAGATTAACATAGTTAACCCTTGGAGTAAATGGGTATTTTCATGGATGCATCTGTCTCTTTTGCAGGATTTTCGGCGACATCAACCTTAAAGTACTATAACTACGAAACTACTACACCAATCATAAAAAGAACAACTGCACAATGATTGCATTGAAATTTCAAATATAGAATATTGAAATATCATTTTGTAAAACAATTAGATAATTATGAATAAATATGAGAACGTCAAAGAAGTGAAAAAAACGCGGAACCAGATCTGGTCGTATCATACTCAACGGATAATTGTTTCAGAACCAGATTTGGTCGTATCATACTCAAGCGGTTAAATATTTTTTTTCTTTTTTTTCTTCTCTTTCTTTAATTATAAAATTTATAAATTTATATATAAAACTTTTGTTGACTTGTTTAACTTTCGGAAACATGATCTTGGTTATTGTCACATGCTTTATAAGAAATTTAGTATAAGTACCTATTGTAACTGTTTGTTTCCTAAATAAAATAAAATAAAATAAATAAAATAAAATAAAAAATGCATTGTAATCGGAACTGAATCAACATGTAATTTTTTAACTTCATATGATAATATTTGGGGAGTTGCCTCAATTCCTCGTGGATCCCATCATCTGAACAGTATTTTGATAAAAATTACACCAATCTGGAAGTATATCCTTTCAAATAAAAAAAGAATTTTCCAAATCAGTTCATAAATTACGGAGTTCTAATGTAACAAACATTCAAAATATACAACCGAATTGATAACCGCCTCCTTTTTTTGAAGTCGGTTAAAAAATTTAATAGTATGGGGGTGGTTAAAAATATCATGTCTGAAGCATCACCTCAGGGCACCGGGCGCAACCCTGTTATAAGTAGTCTTGCCCCCCCCCCCAAAGACCACTGAGAGGAGGGAGGGGTGGGGAGGGGGGGGGTCGACCGCTTAATTGTTCGCTACAAGTGGGAACAAAATAGGAGAAAAATAAAAGGGAAACAACAACATAATTAAAACGAAGATTAGTAAAAAGAAGCTAAAGTGCGAACGAAAAATCGTAAAACTCATGAAAAAGATAAAAATCAACATAAAACATATTAAAGATGTACGTGAGGCAATATATATCCATAGAGATGCCAAAGCAGAGAACAAAACTGATAGAAGCTTTGCAACGTTACAAGCCTCAAGCACGAGCAGCATAATCGCTAGAAGAACGAATGGCACGTCCTCAATATTTAAGCGAGTATGCCATCCAAACAAGAGCTCCAGAAACGGAAGAATAACCGATTGCCCGTCTTCAATATTTACGCGAGGATGCCTTCGAAACAAGAGCGTAAGAAACTGGAGAAGAGCATACAATCCAAATTGCAGAGCTTAAGGTGACGCTATTGGCTAAATCAAATTCAACTTTCGCTTGAGACAGGCAAGGGGTGAGGTAAGCGGGAATGAAGCGGGGTACGATTACGGTAGGGGTATTTTTTAGCGCCCTCTATGAGTACACGGTTATAACTACTTGATTGCGCGCGACCACCGCGTAAAATTAGCGCTGTCGTCGCGCACGGCGCGTATGCGACATGTGACGTCGCTATTGGGACATGCGCTCCCAACTAAAGATCGCGGTCGGCCGCGCTGTGGCAGCAGTAATCTATACTAATATTATAAAGAGGTAAAGTTTGTGACGTTGTAGGAAGTAATCTCTGGATTTACTGACCCGATTTTGAAAATTCTTTTACCAATAGAAAGCCACGTTATTTGTGAGTGTCATAGGCTATATATTATTCCAAAAAATGTAAAGACTTTTTCGTAGTAGTAGGATTTCCAAAGTAAGTCGAAAAAAACGGTCGAACGAAAACGTTTCTAACTAACGCTGCCTTAACGATGAGAGATATATGATTAAGTTCTAGAAAAAAGTTGTAGAGCTTGATAATGCCTACAAAAAAGTCAGCGACAGCATATGTGTAACTTTTATATTTTAGTCACAAAAAGTAGTTTTTCAAATTAAAAAAATAATTTAAATCGTTAGGTCATGTTTATTGCTCATATTATCAACAATTATGAATTATTATCAAAATAGGTAAATTTATCGTCTTAAGTGTTTAAAACAAAACACTTTTTCCTTTTACTGCATAAATAGTTAAAGAGATAATTCGACATAGGTATGTAACCGCGACCGTGTCGTCTATCTATACCAATATTATAAAGAGGTAAAGTTTGTGACGTTGTAGGAAGTAATCTCTGGATCTACTGAACAATAGAATAATTGGCAATATCCCCTTCAGAATAAGAATATTTAGGCAAGTTCTGTAATTTATTATCATATCGAAGGTTAAAAGGTAATCGGGTATAAGCGACATAAACCGAAGTGCCCACGAGAGCAGTTTAAAGTTTGAAATTGCATAAAAATGGACTTAACTTTTTTATTTATTGTCATATCGTGAAAATGGAAACAGGTCTAGAATCAGGAAAAATAAAAGCATTAATTGGCACACTTACTTATTTATTTACACGTTGTTTTATGTGGCTCTATGTCGCTTAGATCAATTGATCTCATTTTCCGTATGAGGTAATAAGGCATAAGTTACATTTACACAGAAAAAAACGAAGAGTAGGTATAGAAAACTAAGCTACATTTGATATCCTCATACCAAGAGGCAATAGGGCATGTCACATGACTGTAGAATAACTTAAATGGGTAAAGAAGGACAAGTGCGATTCACATCATTATGCCAGAAGGTAATGGAGCATAAGAAATAGTGCTTAGCAAAAACATCGTGAGGATAACCAACAAAAAAAAATATTTTTAATTTTATATAATTAAATTTCATATAATGGAGAATGTTACTGGGTCTGCAAATTCGCTTGCAACTTCGTCATATTAAAGCTTTTATTTACACAAATACATTAGTTTTTGTTTCATTCAAAAATACCAAGTAGTTTTTGTTTTGCACGCATTAAAACTCCCGTAAATATCGAACCCGGCGCTCGGGCGGCCGGTTACTGTGTGACGTCATTTTCCAACACTCCGATCGCTCGCGCGCTCTTGTTACTAGAGTACTGCCGGCTGTCAGCGGTTGAAGTATGTATTTTGCTCTGAATTAACGAACTCTATTCGTCAGTGGATTTCATTTTGTTTTGTTTCGTCCGTGCACGTTCATAGAGTGTATTCAATTAATAAAGTGCAGTGCAATGGACGAAGGATTTGAAAAAGGGCAATCGGATAATCTACCTAAAATAGATGGATTTATAGTAGTCCATTATTTTTCGAATAATAGTGTTTTTTTGCCGCCGAAATGCAAGGAGTAATAATGCAAAAGTAAGTAATTATACCCGTCGGCCGCCTGACATAGCTATTTTGAAAATCTAATTTAACGATACCATATAATAACCAATTTCGCAAACGCGGCGCAAGTACCAAATCTTTTAAGTTTTGTGTAATATATAAATAGTGAAATGTTAATAGCCACATACCTAATTATTCTTTTTAATCAAATTTAACTAAATAATTTAACTTATTGCGAATACAGTGAATCGAACAGATGTACAAAACGTTTTTTTTATGCCATGAATAAAATACGTGAATCGCCTTTTTAATATCGTGAATCGTCTTTTTTGTTTGTTACCTATCGGCAAGAGAGATGATGCTATTGGTTACGTGCAAATTAAACGAGCAGGTGATATTTGTAAAGTTAAATGTAGAATCGCACCAGAACATCGCGTACGTGCAAAACCATATCATTGCAGTTTAGCATGCGATGAAAAGGACGAAGAAATTTTGAATTTAGCCTGCGAAGATTGTGCCGCCAGCAAAGGTGGCTGTAAACATGGCGTAACATTTTTAATGTGGTTAAATCATCGAAGCGAGGAGACTTCGACAATTTCTATTAAGTGGTATTGGAAAAAATCTAAGATCTCAGGTATCGGTACTACACTGAACGTGATTGAGGCTAAACATTTTGGTACAACACGTTAAGTCGAGCAGAATGAAAATGATTTTTTCGACAAAGTAATATTAAAACTTCGTGAGCTTCAAATACAGTGCTCGCTCGCACAGTATGTATGTGAAAAAAAGAAGTGGAATAGGTGTATACCCATTATCTAATTATTCATTTTAAAAAAACGGTGTGGATTTTGATGTCGAGAGTTTTATAACATTTTGTAAAATAGAAATGACGGAATTAAGATGTCTTCAAGTAAAAAAATGGGCTACAATATCCCAATCACATTCTAATTTTTGATTTGAGCAGCGCTTCGGATAAATAACAGCCTCAAAAATGACAAAAAAGACTAAGCTACATTTGATATCATCATACTAAGAGGTAATAGGGCATAAGTCATATAACTGTAGAATAACTTAAAGAAGGTTTAGTGACGATTCACATCATTATGCCAGAGGAGCATAAGAAACAGTGCTTAGCAAAAACATCGTGAGCATAACCAACAAAAAAAAAGGAGGTACGCTAATTACTTATTTTTACACACATAAAAATCATTTGCAGATCAATCGTTATGCTATATTGTAGTGGATGCTGCAGAACAACATCAAACAACTTTTTTTTGGCACACACAATCATCACGAAATAGTTTTATAGATAAGTTGACTATTGGTCAACATTATTTTATATTGGTCAACATGCAATTTTATATTATAATTCTGGTAGAAAGTTCGATAATCATACGCATATTACTATTATTCTTACAGCAATGTGTTCCAATTTCAGATAAAAAGGCCGGTAAACGTTCACCTAATATTATTTTTACAACAAGGAGTTACTTAGGACACTTACTATTCCAATTACGCTTTTCCTACTATTCTTGACTTACTTTCTTCTCTTACTACTACTACTAGTTTATACTTACTACTACTACTACTACTTTCCTACTAATCTTTACCTTACCTTTCCTACTAGTCCTACTAGTCTTTTTCTTACTAGCCTTTTCAAAATAGTATGACCACATTTTGTCAATGAATAACAAGACCGTATCATCAGTGAAACATACCACTTTTGTCATATGACTGTAGAATAAAAGAAAAACAATATCTGTCACAGTTAGTCACGTAACTGCAAAACAATATCGTCAGTTTGGGAAAAATCGAAAAAATATTGAAAATCATTACGCCGATACCATCAAAAAACGCTAAACATACATGGGAGTGTTTCAGAAAGGCCTCGGCGTGCTCAAAAATGTAAGCACCTATACTGCATTAATGTGTAGTTCAAGGCCCTACATTTTATGCATTTGCTATACAGAATATAGAATAAACACGTAGGTATATGTAATAGAAATCCTAAAGAAATTTAATTACCGTGGCATTTTAATGTATATCGCTGCAGTTAATTTATGTACGGTCAACCATTCGAGCCCTCTTTGTGCTAAAAATATAAAAAACGGGTTTTATACCACTAAATTAAAAAACATCGCTGGAATTTTCATGCTGGGTTGCTACTTGAGAATCCCTGCCGCCTATCACCACAGCTGTCGCCCGACTAGATGCGCCGCGTCGATGGATTGAAATTATTAAAATTTGCTACATTGAAACTCATCGTTTTGATTCTATCAGCCCAAATACATATTTTGAATGCATTATTGGATGCTAATGAATATTTCTTCCCCATGTTTTGTGATCGATTCCAAGTTAGCACCTTTTTGCAAAATAATATCTTGAAATAGATCGCGTTAAATTGTAAAAAAAGAGCGACGCGGAGCCAAAAGCAATACCGGCAGAGTATGCGGCCCCGCACGGACTGGACTTGCCAAGGGAATGTCGAGCGGGGCGCTTTACACGAAAGGACTATTTTTGCTTGTGCAGCATACCATTTTACTAAAAGTGCGTTTGACAAAAAAATATTTTTTTGGTTTTTTGGAAGATTGTAATGGAAAAAGTAAAATAATTAAAAATAAAGCAATGTTAAATTTACTTCGTACTCATTACCAAAACATTTACTTCGTACTCATTACCAACATGGTTTCAAGTTGCTAACCCTTATAGATTCCAAGAAAAATGCTATTTACAAAAAAGCGATGACTTCAGATTTTATTTATTTTTATTAAGAAAAAAATCAAAACATTGAAATTCGACATCGTAGAACAAAATATTGAAAAAGTTCCTACAAGACTCATATTTTTATTATTATTTAAATGTTCGCGGGAGTCACGTAAATTTGATTGCAAAATGTCAGTTTTTCACTGTTTGAGAGAGGTAGTCGCCTTAAGTGAGCATAATGCCGTAGTCAGAACAGTGCAAATAGCGCTGGAGTTATTAATTTTGAAAAAGAAATGTATACGTTTTGTGATAAGACTAAAAAGTAAAAAAAAAAGAATAATAGTTTAAAAACAAAAAAAAACACGCTTTTCTAAGCGCTGCACTAAAAATCCAAAAAATAATTAACCACTCTATTATCACTGTTTATAGGGGACTTAGTGTAAGCCATGTTTGTAATTAACTATATTATTTGAGTGAAAAAGTATGGGGTGCTTTTTCGAAAAAAACTCCCAAGTTCTTGACTTCAGTCACTCTGGGAAGCACACATTAAGCGATGGAGCAAATAGAGTTGTCAACTACAACTGGCGAACCCGTCACCTCAGGAAGATTTAACGATTGTTCGATCTCCCGTGAAGTGAGCGTAGAAGACTTGGACAAAACAGTCCACCGTTAAGCTCCGCCACATACCCCTAAGAGGCCAACGCCTTATCCGTGAGATAACCAGGTATGTTACCCAGCGGGCATACACTCACGCCCTCACTGCCAATTACGACCAGATTACTCCGTCTCTCGATTGGTTACGAGTTCGAGGTCGCTTGCGCGGTCCTCTCCCTTACGAAGCGGTGAAACGGTGTAAGCGAATCTATCGCGGACCACGGCATCCTTTGCCCGGCTGTTCACCCAGGACCGGTAGCCGATGGTCGTTTCAAGAGCAGTCGCCGTAAGGTCCGCAACCACCCCCGCTCTATAGGAAACAGTACTGCTTCCAGACTCCCGCGACTGTTAGTCAGAGTGCACAATCGATTCGCTTACGCCGCAGCCCGCACGGTGAGCAGACCATCCAGGAGCGCCAGAAGGTTGACTCCTAGGGGAAACTAGCCCTAAGGCCAGAGTCCTGCCCCGGCTCGCACTTTATGCATGGAGGCCGCCGGATGGGTGTTGACCGGTCAGTGTGACCAACCCTGAACAGAATGGGTCTTCGTGGCCAACTCATCAAGGGCCCATTAGCTCCCAGTGATGGAGCAATCATACATCAGATGAGCAGGCGATCTTGTGTACCTATGACATCACTGAACATTTGTTAATATTGAAGTGAAGGTTACGAGCTTGGCTCCATGCATAAACTGCATCAATATCACGTTGGAAGATCTCGCAGGCCTCATCACTTCCAGTGGATAAAAATAATTTGACGTCATCAGCAAACATACAATGACCAGTAAGTATTTGATAGCATGGAAAATGTCCGGTAATTGTGAACATTTTAACCAATTTATCACAATCTCCAATGGCGTCACGGTGTAAGAAAAAAAACGATTTTAGAGTGATTGTAATTAGGTAGTCTTCATAACTACGGAGATTATTTATAATTTCCTATGAATTACGTTCATCGGCGGTTTTATCTGTGTTTAACCATAACCAGCGGTCGCAGATTCGTCGTTATGCGAAGTTTTAAAATTCTTTGTACCTATTTTTTCTGCATATATCTTTTTTATGCTGAAAATAAGTAATATAAACAAATAATTATATAAAACGTCAACCATGATATATGTATATAATATATGATACGGGACGCCTATCTCAACTGACATTTAAAAGTATCAAACCTATTCACTAAGAAATAAATTGATATCGGTTGGCAAATCCGTTTCTCGTCTTGCAAACGCAGGCACACGTTCATTCAACATAGTGGCGTGTCGAGAATCGTCGCGCCAGCCAGTCGGTTGCCGACCGCTGGGCTGTTCGGAGTGCGGCAGTCCGCGTGCAGTTGTGTCGTGTTTGCGTACGATATTACGCTATCGTGCTTTTGTAAAACTTGCGAAACGGCGCGTTCATTGGAGTTTGTGACGGTCGGTGTACTTGTGAAAGATGTTGTGTTAAAATACGATTGAGTGTGATTTGTGCGAGAATTTTGTGTATCTGTTTTGGAAAAAGAGGTGAGTAAACATACTTTTCGAATGGAGGTAGGTGATTGATTTGATGATTTTAATGAGTGATTGATGAATGAATGACATAGAATCTGAGTGCATATTTTTATTTTATATGGATAGGTAGGTAGGGACACTACTAAATGGCAGAATATACTCTAAGGGCAGAATTATCGTCATGAGTATCTTTCAGCCAACCACTGTAATTCATTTTGTAAGATTACTGATAGCAAATAACGACTCTTTGAATTCCTTTGATATTTTTTCTATAATTATGCTGCTTGTATATAAACATTATAATACCTACCAATGAATACAAAGACGAATTCCCGGTTCGAAGTTTATTGCAGGTTAGGAAACTATTCTATATTAACGATTTTTTAATGTCATCCCACTATATTCATCACACTGATTACGAATCTGTAAAAATATTTGCTATATCTCTATAAAACGCCTATATGTCGACTGTCGAGATAAGGGCGTAGAAGCGCCAGACACCTATATGGCAGTAGGTTGTTATTTTTTTTAAACGATTCTTAAACCTTACTAGGTTGTGGTTTTTTTTTTAACGCATTATTAACACCTATTTTGCGATAGGTTAAGTTAGCTTTTCTTTTAAAATATATGTCACAGTTAGCTAAACTGCATATATTTCGACGATTCACACGAAATACCAAAAAGACAACCAAGGCACAGTATACCAAACAGTAGCTTCTCTTAGAACACAATAGAAATCGAATCAAGTGACGTCAGGAATCTTCAGGACTACCACAAATCGTAATATGATTACTCATCTTCTTCTTGAAGCGCCCACATTTACGGTGCCCCGGCGACACATATGCTATTATGGTATCGATTTGTTCTGAGAATACCATACGGCATCTACTCGTAAATCTCCACAAAAAAGTAATAGTAAGAGCGGACACAAACTGCGCCCACAGCGCGTCACAGCCCACAGCGCCGTAACTATGGGCTTAAGGACGCGACATGACTTACCCCTGGCCCCACTTCCGACGCACCCTCTTCCCGCATTGCCTTGTAGCTCTTGAGTGAACTTACTGGATGTTATTATACTGTGACCAAGGTTTTTGAAAGTTAAAGAAGTCCGCAGTTGCAATCGTATATTCACTTGGCAACATGGACTTTATCTTGGAAATGTATTTTTAAACAAGTACCTACGTACACACCTATGCATGAGCCGATCTCTCAAGTGTCAAAATTTCATTTCGCGCATGTTTTTTATCTAGATAAGTTTATCTTAGTTATATATTCTTATCATAAAATCGATTGAACAGTTCAGCATGCATGGGACTGATTTCCAAAGATATTCAATCATAGGGAAGTCACAAAGAATCTCTAGACATAAGTTTTGTATGAGATGTAAAATTCATTTCGATTCAGATATGCTACTATCACCTTTCAAAATATTCTGAACTCGCAGGGCCAGATTTAGAGGTCTGGAGGCCTTGGGGCAACAAAGGAGTGGAGGCCCCCTTGTTGAGGAAAAAAGATAACGGTTGAAACAAATGTTAACATTCCATTGTTTCGAATTGGAGTGAAGAAATATAGATGAATAGTTTTTTTTTATATTTAAGAACAATATAATCATGTTTGCACAAGTACTGTAGGTAAAGTTAAAACAGCGAAAAAAAATATCAAAGGAAAAGTAGTTTACTCGTCGGAATTTGAAAGATTTTTTTTCCGAAGTCTCTATTGTGGGGGCCCTCTTTTGTGGAGACCCCGGATGCCCTCCCCTAAATCCGGCCCTGTGAACTCGAAACGAATATACACTCTATAGAGGATTTTTAAATACAATTCCGTAAAAAATGTAATTCCTGTTGGTTGAAATAGTACTGATACGCACAATTAGTATTATTATATTAATTTATAAATTCGGAAATAAGGCTATCCTAAAAACAGGAATCGTGTAGAGGCACTATATTCACATTTATGTCACAAACCTACAACAATTAAGGATTACGGGAAAGGACGATAAATGTATATTTTTTTTTGTTGATGAAATGAGATACTAATGCAATCTTGTGGCTTGTTCCCAAAAGAATCGAAGAATGTTACGATTTTGTAACGAAGCATGTAACGATTGCATATGCAAGGCAATACGCTCGCCTTTTCTTAAGAATAAAACGTTTTATTATTATTATTATTACAATTAAACTTTGATGGAAATAAATATGGAAAATTGTGGTATTTTAATGTAATGTAATTTGGTGTAATTGTAATGTAATTTGGTGCTGCTTCATTGCTAAAAAGATTGCACCACACATTAAGGAACTGAAGTTGCCTACAAAAGAAAGGAAACATGCAGCCAGTTCTACATAAATCGTCCCCCTCCTCATAGGTGTTAGATTATTTTGGTGTAGCACATCTTGGGCCCACAAAGAGTTAACTATATATTTCTTTCTATCCTCTTTTTTGTATTTGCCATACTCTTTATATAGGTTAAGTTATGTAGCATCTACTCGCAAATAATGTTGTTACAATAGTATAGGTTAGCTCTAAAATATTGCCTGCAGGCAATAAGCTCGCATTTTCTTAAGAATAAAGCGTTTTATTATTATTATTATTCTCTCAGAGCGCTCTCACGTTTTCATTAGTTCTAATTAATTTAGGGCCTAAATAAAAAAATGTGACTACGCGACGCTAGAGAATTAACAAGTCAATTTAATTAAATTAAAATCAAACATAACGCTTACATTGTAGGAGTAAATCAATTTAAAGCCTGAATGTCCAAGGCAATAAGCAACTTTTCTGAGCCTAAATTATAAATTAGTTCCTTATCGAGGGATTCGCTCAGGAACGTTTTTTAATTAATGCTTATATTTTTCAATAAAATCATGAAACGAAAGTCCTTTGGATATTGTCGTTCCCAGGTAGCAAAAGGGAGAAGAAAATGTGTGACAGGAAAGAACGATCAAAATCCACGAGGTGACCAGAGGTGAGGTAGGTACCTCGATGACTCCAGTTGACGCCGAAGAGGAGCTGTAAGAGAGAATAGGAAACACTGATCAAAGCCAAAGAGTTTTCCATGTTTCCGTTTTTTTTTCAGAGTTTTAATATAAGTAATGTAATTTTTATTAGAAACTCAAATATTATTATATATTCTTATATTAAATTTTTCGCTTTTTTCTGATGTGTAATTTAAGTAAAATGTATTTTTCTTTTAGAAACTCTAAATGATAATATATTAGGTTTACAGACAATAAATAGGTATATTTTTCTAAAATTACATTTTTTAAATCAATAAGTTATAATAATGGTTTCGCCAAAAAGGCTGAAATTGATCGTTATTCCCCGTTACCCTTCGATTGGTAATAAATAAATATGTCGAACGGATTATCGTCGTCACGAATAGGAAGTAGTTCTATAGTTACCGGCTCATATCTGATCTGATTATAGCTCTTCATAGCAAGGCCATTATAATACGCTGTCAATTTGCCTCGTTTCGTTGCGATGCTTATTTTCCGAAATCGAATGCACTTTGCACGATCGCCTCAGGAAACGGCTCATTATCCAGCAGAAAGCTGGATTCCGTTACCAACCGCTCGTAATTGATACCTAGCCGGCCTATCAGCGCACCTATTACACAATTATTTGTATGCAACCGCCATCAATGGTGTCATACTCGGCAAACTCAAATTGTTTGCAAACTTTTAAGACCCAGTGGATTTTAGGGCCACTTGTAAGGCACTTTAAACTTTTAAGGCAAAAGGCACTTTCCGTGAGGGTGATATATAAGCATTCTTACAAATAACTCTGCTGTAAATTACAAATTCGGTTGTGTCACTCCAAGGCTTTCCAGGCTATTAGTCATGGACGTCATCTCATTCAATTTAAAAATCGAATTGCAAACGCGCGTCGCTGTAAAATTAGCCGTTGAATATTCGAATTACGAACGAGCAACACAACGCAGATGAAGATTTAAATTTCGAACGTGCGTCGCGCGATATCAAACGCGCGATGCAACAAAATATTGGTTTCTTCATCTAAAAATTTGGATGGCGAAATTTAAATATTATTTGTGCAGCTTGTATAGGAGATATTCCAACCAAAATTTAACAATATGGTTTCGGTCCAACAACGCATCTGTCTACCAAATTCAAAAAGTTGTCAATAAAAATCTTTATGACTCGGGAGCAATGAATCCGGGTCACCAGCGCAAACCTTAATATCTCGGAAACTAAGAATGCTAGCTTATTGAAAAATAAAGTATTTTATATTATATTTAATACTACTCATATAAATAATTAAAATTTCTTCGTTGTTTTAAAATTTAAAGTAATGCATCAAAAAGGCTAAAATCAAAATGATATGTTGAAGATTGGACTACAAATTCACTGCTTGTTTTTTTTGCTTTTGTTTCTGTTCTGTCACAAAAAAAATCGGTTGTGTCACCCTAAGGCATTGTCTCTTTCCCGGCAAGCAGAGAGCCCCCTCGCGCGCCAAATCCCTAACCCCCTCCCCCCCCCCCCCCCAAAACCCCTTCCAAACCCCAAGTCTCTAAGTCCAATATTTAGAGGATGTTTTATGACTAGTGCACCCCTGGACCGATATTAACCACTATCTTTTAAACTGTTGCCATAACCAAATGTGACCAAATGTTAGAAACATTTTTATACCTAAATTTATACCTCAGGAAAAAAGTATCTCATTATCAAAATAAAAATGGCATAGATCGTTTTTTTTTCTGTAACCCTTCATTTGTAATGAAGACATACTATTTATTTTGTTGCTGCTATATGATGTTATTAGTTGTGTTAAGTATTCTTAAATCAGAAGATTTTTTGGAGTAAATGATTGCCTGCATGGATATAACACATCTGGATTTGCAGACAACCAAATGTTACCATTAATTTTAATTTACCAAGTCCATCGCTCATCAAACAATATCTACATTTCAAACAGCAATAATTAATAGGTACGATTTTATTAAATTAATAGCCTCAGCTGATCATTGTGACGTGTTTATAGTCCAAGAGGCAGCGACAAAAAAGTGCAAGAGTTTTGTAAAAGCTGATACTTTCAGATCAGACAGTATTTTGGCCATAGAATGCTGTGGTAGAGTCAGCAGGCCAGACTCCGGGACATCTGGCGCTGGCGTACTAGCAAACGTGTCATTTTAATTAGTACCCCCAAAAGTGTTTTGGATAAGATTAAAATTTATCATTGGATGCAATACAGAACTTGAAACAAATGGTCAGACTGCGCGGCATATTAGACCAATGCGTAATAGTTGCCGAAAAATACGTACCGGCGTATTTGCAGTGACCGCTTCTTAAAAATATTGTCTCCAAATAATTAAAAATCCTCAAATACCAAAGATCTTTCTAATGCCGGTAAACACAATAACAACGCGATAAACCCTTAAGGCGACTACCTCGCCCCTTATCGCCCGTATCTAATCAACGTTATCGCAACGGAATTATAATAACATTTCAAAGAAAAACATAAAATTCGCAATAAACCAGCCGTCGACGTCATAACAAAAGCGTGAGCTCGAGCGGCGCATTCACGTCATAAAACATTTGAGCATTTTCACAGCGTAATTTGAAACTTTAAGGGGTCTACCAGTCGTTATAAACGGAACGATTTCGAGGCAATTTTGTGATGTTCTTCCTTGAATTAATGAAAACGTGTACATGTTTGCTCCCGAAATTGTGGTTTCATGCAATTCACACTGTTTTTTGAGATGTTCCTATATTGAACCAAACATCACGTTAAAAATATTTTAAAATCCAAAATAAGAAGATAATTCAAGGTTACTGTTGATCAGTTGTAGGACACGGGCACCTGTTTTTCAACACATTTTTTCCGAAAAATTTATTCTTATTTGTTCCTCTGTTTCTACTCTTTATTGTGAAATTCGACAATGGGCGTGTTTATTGTCATATGGTAATATCCTACAACCAACCCTCCTATGGACGTGTTTATACGTATGTGTGTAACATGTGTGTAAGTGTGTGTCTTGATATTGCATTTGATCGACAGAATTGAAATGCGATTCCGTTAATTTTATCCTAACGGAAAATGGTAACCCAGCCGGGAATCGAACCCAGGACCTTACAATGTCAGGCGACCCCGTCATGCTACCTAACCACTATGCCACCGACCATAAAAATGAAATGCTTTGCGAGAATTAATGATCAAATTGTAATTCCTAACGTGTTATTTTAAACCAATACCCTATAGAGTGTTCAACATGCTAATAGTACAAATATGAAAATTGGTTAGGTCGCCTGATCTTAAAATCCTAATCCTTTAAAGGATTTTTTATCCCTTTTTGGTTTCAGTGCATTGGTGTTCAATAGATGCAATACGTGTGATCTGAGCATGCGGGCGAGGGACCGAGAAATTTGGCGCGGCCTTTTCCCGGCTGGGGTCGATTCTTGGCTTGGTCACCATTTTTCGTTAGGATTAAATTAACGGAATTCTGATGCGCAAATGCAATAACAAGACACAGACTTACATATATATTATACATCATATACATAGAAACACTTCGTAGTAGAGTTGGTTTTGAAAGGTTATAAGTAGTATTATAATAAACCATTATAATAAACCAACTCATTGTGAAATTTCACAATAAAGAATAGAAACAAACAAACATTGAAAATAATCACGCAATGCATGCTAAATGGCTTTGAGAAGGCCGTTGTGGATTTTAGTCTTTACAACTAATTATTATTTTAAGAAATTGGTAACAATTGTCTCATTGTGTCAATGTTGTATTTGAAAAACTTATTTCAGTTATTAACTTAGTATTGTGACTGTAAGTAGTTCTCTTGTTATTTGTATCTTGGACTATTTATAATTTTGTATCACTATTCTCTATTATGCTGTGGCCATCATTATTGAAATTATGTGATACTTTGAACATGTCAATGTTTTATAATTTGTTACAATTTAATATTGCTAATCAGATTGATTATGATTGGGTAAACTTTAGTCGCTTTTTAATGGAGTTGTTTCAAATGATTGTTACTTCCTGATTATCTTCTCCATTACTATGACTAAGTATAACTAGATTGTATTGATTGATTTTTCCTGCATCTATACATTCTGTATAAAAGTCATAATGTCATGTCTAATATTACCTTTGAAAATAGGTTTAACGTAGGTTCCTACATTTATACATTATTAATTTAATTTGTAGAAATTAAACAAGACACCAACAATTATGTAGTACGTATAAGTTACTATTTGCTCCACAAAAGAGTAATATATAATTTCTTTATTTGCACTTAATAAAGACTCTGAACTATTTGTAAAATTGACATCCGCCATTTTCCCCCTAATAATATACAGTTAAATGAACAACATGACAATTCAAATGCCATAAACAAAATTCCAGATGCAAAAAACTGGTAACATGATATGTCAAAAACTATTGCCATGATCCTATTTAGGCCCTGTTCTAAGCCACAGTATACCAAACAGTAGCTTCTCTTAAAACGAAATTGGAATCAAAGCGAATACGTCACGAGTCGTAAGGGCTCGGATATAGGTACCAGATGTCTCGCTACTCGGCCCACGCCGATAGCCAAACGCTCGAAAAGTCGTCAGCCTTTACCTGCGCGTAATGCTAACCGTTCGCGTTCGTCGGGACGTATCCCTCTGCCCACATTCCTCGAACCCTCTTCCCGCAATGCCCTGTAGCTCGAGAGTAAAGCTACTGGTTAGTATACTGTGTCTAAGCGGATATTAAAATGGTATAAGTATGTGTATGACCTTAGAATCTAAGTTATTATTATATAAAATTAAACAAATATTTAATATTAATCGTTATCAGCTGAGAAAACAATGTAAAATTGAAAATATATAATTGTTAACCATAATCATAATAAATAAAAATGATGTCCACATAGATAAGTAGCATTTGAATAATTATTACTTTACATAATCGCGTAATTACTCAACAACATATATAAATAAAGATTTTGAAGATGGGAAAACATTCCTACCCCAATAAGATTGCACATTCTCAGGAACCGTTATTCCCTCATAACGTATTCCCGATTTTTCGATGTGATATAAATGGCGTCCATGCGGAGAACAGATGTCAGCGACAACAATAGCCAGTGGGCAACAACATGGCAAAATGGGGCAGTTTATACCTGACCACAGATGGCCGAGTTTCTCCTTACTTTAAGAATGCCACACAAAAAATGTGCACATCGACATCTGCTATGATTCAGGGACACAATATAGCGCTCAAATTATTGAGTAAACCGAAGACCGCAACGATAGAATTTGCCATAATATGATTACATATCTTCAATATATATTTGCCTTCAATATATATTTCAATATATATTTGCCGTTACTAAAAGTTGGCTATTACGCGCTTGCACACAGCATTATATCATATGGGATTCTTGGTTGGGGCGGTGCAGCACTATCGCACCTCGATCCGCTTATTAAAGCTCAGAAGGCGCTGTTAAGAGTTGTCAGCAAAAAACCGTTGAGATACCCGTCCGAGCAACTTTTTCGTGAGTTCTCTGTTTTTGATGTACGGTAAACATTTGCTAAAACGATAATACTCTATTATCACAAACATAAAGAATTGCACCAGCAAACAACCCATACAATTATAACACGTGCGATAACTAATAGTAACCACAAAGTTCCCAAACTGAATAGTACCCATGCACAGAGACATTTGCTATACTTGACACCGTCGTTGTGCAATAAAACTAAGGATATACCCGGCATTAATACTCAAGGTATAAATATAAACAAAAAAAGACTAACCCACTGGTTGATCACAGAGGGAAGGAAAAAAACTGAAAAACTAATTCGTTTAATTCCTAGCTAACTTACCATTCCTAACACAGTAACTATTATTATCATTATTATTCACCTACCATATATTTATGATTGGCATGCTTTTTGTTCTGTATTTTATTATTATCGCATACCTATTTTTTACCAAAATTTTGGTTTACTTGATTTTATTTTTCACGGCATTCTTCAACGTATTTTTTTATTTATCATTAGGCAGTACTTAATTATACGAATCTGAGCCTACTGCGGACTTCTCGTGCGATCCAGTTAGGTTAGGTTTAATTAATCTGTAACTGTTATTATTATTTTTGTAAAATAAGAAATTTGAATTTTGAAAAAAAAATGAATTTTTTGAAATATGTCTTGTATGATGATTTTCTCTGATATTTAGTAAAATATTAAAATTAACCATACACTGTACCTGCGAAATCCCGCTATCTGTCTTCACACGTGCGACAGGAAGGGGCGTTTCGAATTCTTTAAAAAAACTGACAATCGACGACTCATAATTTCATAAAGAGCAGCCGGAGAGCAACCCGAACAGCGGGTTGGAATTACTTATATGTTTGTATACATAGTTAGGAGAGACATACAGTTACACCGAGAGTTTTTACTTACTGGCATCCTTGAAGGGGGTGAATCAGTGTGAGCAGGTAAGCAACTATTTTTTTTTTTTAAATAAAATAAAAAAACCTAAAGTTGTCAATCTTATCTATTAAAAAAGTTTGAGAAGCGTTGAGCGCGCTGCGCCATCTATCGGTATGTAAAATATCGCCTATATTATTTATTAGCGATATTTTACCTACCGCTAAATAACGCATAGAGCTCAATGCTTTTTATACTATGTATTTAAGAAAAAAAATTTTTTTTTTTTGGTTTTTCCAAAAATTATATCAAAAGTGGCTTACCTGCTTGTCCTGGCTCACGCCTTTCAAGGATGCCGATAACTAAAAACTCATCTTGTATATCTGTATATGTTTTATCCTAATTAGTTAATCTGAAACATTAGGACGATGCATAATATGAATAAAATAAAAAGAAGCAAAAACGTACCCCTTTGGTAGGTTTTTAGCCGATTACGTCTAATTTTCCATGCCGCCATCTCGACACGAAACATACCGAAACAAGGCACTCCGTCCCAGGAGGACATACCATCCAACCCATACAAAATGACCTACATGGTACCATCGATATATGATCCCCTAGATGGGCCTTTTGCGCTCAAAAAAAACACCCCTTCAAAACCACTACTAAAAGCCGGCCAGTAGTAGTTTGGTCGCAGTCCACTGGCAGACAGCCGACCGTTTCCGGTGTGAGAGCTGCCGCGAGCCATATTGGCGCGTTATGCTCTTGCTTACTGTTCAATTTATTGCCCTCTCTGTCACATGAGTTATTAGCAAAGGGTTTGGAGTCAACTTGCATGATACAAATCTCCTGATCCAGCAAGGCAGCATGCGTATTGTCGCATAAGACTAGCGACTGTTGGTAGAAGGAAGGTGTGGCTCTTGTGGCCATAGCGTCCCCCTTAACAGCCAAATTCACCAGCTCTTTGAAATTGAAAAGAACTAAAACCTAAATAAGTAATTAGAAATGGAAAGGCCCATTTGTGATGAAAACATTATATTGTCGAGATCCTGTTGAAAAATTCCCTCTTTGGAAGGATAGCTTGCAGGAAGGATAGACATTGGATAGACAGGAAGGATAGACCTTGGAAGGATAGACCTAGAAGGAAGGCTAGAAGGATAGAGCTCCCGTAGCATATTGTTTGATGTCAATATATTGGTCCGAATAACGAGGGATTTTTTAACAGTATCTCGCCCCATGCCATTCATAGAAAAAATTAAACAGTTTTTCACACAGAACCAAATTACTGTACTTGAATGGCCCAGAATCTCCTCCGATCTCAACCTGATCGAACACCTCTTGGCCATTTGCAGAAAACGGCTCTCCAAGATGGAATGTACAACGAAAACCAATGATGAGCAGTGCAGTAATTCAAGTCTGGTTTCACGATCACTAAAAAATACGTATTATGCATTATGCCAAAGCATTCTTTGTTATGGCATAATCGGGTGGGGTGGTTGTGCATCAACTATCCTCCAGCCTCTTGAAGTAGCGCAAAAGTGTATACTAAAAATTATCGAGCGTAAACCCTATCGATATCCTACGAACCAGTTATATAAAGATAGTAATATTTTGGACCCAAGACTGTTGTACATTAAGATAGCCTTAATACACGCAAAATTCAAAATGCCACTTATTAACGCACGAGTGAGACTCACCAGAGCTGCAAAGAATGACGATATGATAGTGCCAAGAACTCGTACGACTTTCGGACAGAGACATTTTAACTTCATAGCACCGAGAATGTACAACTACCTGCCTGATGTCGTTAAACGCATTGAAACCAAAAACAAATTTAAAAAATCGGTTTCTAGGTGGCTTATTACAGAAGGCAGAGAAAACATCAATGGAATGTTGAATATTGTATATTAATTTTTTGTATATTAAATTTTCGCATTATTCTTCAATTTTAGACATATATTTTTACTTTCAAACATATTTTTACTTTTACTCTACACGTTAATAATTATTATCAAAGTAATAGAATTTCTACAAATTTTAATTGTTTTATTTTATTTTTTTTATTTTTTTTGATATAATAATTATTTAGTAATTTGATTAGATACAGCTAAACAATATTTTATAAAGTCTGCCTTAGAACAGGCCCTGGCCTAGTTAGGCAACTTTTATTCATTACTCTATCTCCTCGAGAATCAGTTTTTTGCTAACGTCTCATATATATATATATATACGACATGATATGGTAAACTGTACAAACGAACTTGTGTAATACTATAAATAAATAAATAAATAAACGATGATGAACTGAAAGAAAGTTTTCAAACCTGGTAAATTGTATGCCTACAAGAGTGAAAGGTGTTATCAACGCAAAAGAGGGACACATTCTATATTAAAACTAAGAATCAGTACTGTTTTTGTATTTGTATGTCCAATAAAACACTTTTCTAAGAAAAATACTCTTTTTTCCAATTAATTCGTACGGTACTGTATGTAATAATTATTAATTATGTGACGGGAAAACTTATAATTGATAATTATCTAATCTACTCCCCAATTAACCTCCCTTTCCATCTCGTTATCTTCCCTATTTTTAATTGTTTTTTGAATATGTATTTATTCCCCATATTATAATAATTATAATATGTAGTCATTTAATCGCTTATTTACTTTTAATAATATTTGGCCTTTGTAATTCACTTTCCCGGCACTAGGGAAAGTGTTTGAAAGCGCTAAAAAAACTTGATTTTTTTCATCTCGATGAAGACGGAAATATCCATTTTGGCAGCCCGTGAGACGATTAGGACTATTTCCAGACTGAATGTGTGTCTGTGTTTTTGTATGTGTGTGTGTATGTGTGTGTATATTCCTCCACGACAGCGCCTAAACGCGTCATCCGATTGAATTGAAATTTAGCATGCAGGCATCATTCGGTCATAACAAGGGTTGAAAAGATGTTGTTGAAATCGGTCCACCAGAGCGCACGCTCTCATACTTCGATCTCGAAATAATGCAGTTAGAGGCTTGAAGTTCGGTACAAAGATGCCCTATTGGCCCGAAATCACGTATACAAGCGACGCAAAAAAAAATCGACGTACTTAAGAAAAATACTACATCATTTTTGAAAAAATCCCATTTTAATACCAAGGTAATAAGGGGAAGTCACTAAGGCCGGACTGCACCTAGCGCCTCAAAAGGAAAATTGCCCGCACCCTTTTGACCCGTCTTTGTATCGATCGCGCCGCGACTTGAGATACTATTAGCATTGATTTTCTATAAAATCAATGCTATTAGTGTCCGACGCTGTGTGTCGTCCGCGGTTAGGGGACTTCCCCCTAATACAAAATACTAAAATATCCTACTTTTGCAATAACAGTCACTTGACACAATGACTATCGGGGGGTAGTCTGCATGCCGGAAAAGTCTTGAGGTGACACAATCGTTTTTTTACTTAGTAAATGTTATTAGTTTTTTTATGACTACGAATCCATGTAATTAAATAAAATAAATATATAAATAAGTTTGATCAAAGTGTTTCATGGTAATCGAATCCATCTCATCCCTTTTCATGAGTAGATAGCTACCACCGCGAGCGACCCCTGAAGTGCTCTCATTTCTGCACAGAGGCAATTTCCCCCAAAATTAGTCGGCAAACAGGACCAGTCTAGCGTGTTGCGTCGATAATGGAAGTGACCATATTTACCAAGTCATACGTGAACGGTCTCGCTGCACGCAGCTGACGTAGCCACTCGTCAAATAAATCACTTTTCCTCATATCGGGGATTGCGTGACTTAGGAACAATAGGGGAAGGGGGGGGGGGGGATGTCCCACGATAACTTTATCAGGTAGCTGCTGAGGGTTTTAGAAAATATTACATTTGACCGACTACGTTTAATTTTTTAATTATTTTTGTTTTGTTACAACAAATTTTACAGTTTCGTTTTATGATATGTATGAAATAATATTTAACCAAGCTCTTGTAACTATTTTTGTGGACTAGTTCGCATTACACCGTATAAAATCTTATAATATACATACTCAATACACATTTACATAATCATTTACATATATATACTTACTCAATACAAAACATACACATAATCAATACTCATCCTATCCTACTCGCGCACTGAAATGTACATATTGTGAAACTGGTTTGTTATATAAAATAGGCGGCGGCACGGATTCGTGCGCACATCATATTCAATTCAATTCAATTTTATTCATTCAAAAATATTAATTTACATTGTATTAATTGCAGAATCTGCCTAACTAGGCCATAGTCCGTAGTCCTTACCATTGATTTTATGTCCTTACCAAGGAGGACTCTATTTATAGCAATGATTTATTCATTTGCACATAGTACTAAAATGAAACATACAAAATGTGATAAAATATAAAACAGATAAGTAAATTCAAATTAAACCTATAGTTATATTTAAAAATATCAATATAGCATGATCATGGAAATCAAAATTAATATAAAATGTTGTAATATGAAATTTATAGAACAAATAAATAAAAAATATGAAATGTATATTTTTTGGAAAAAAATATAAAATTTATATATTTATATAAAATCGAAGACTATCGCGGTTGTTTGACATTTTAAATAGGATAGAAAACGAATTTACCGCGTGAAATTTGTAGCACCCTGCTGTGGGTGCTACAAATTTCACGCGGTAAATTCGTTTTCTATCCTATTTATATATTTATGTATATATATGACAATAATAATAATGCCATCTCATTTCTACTAAGTTGAAGTAAATGTTGTGTAATTTTAAATTTTAATTGGATTGACTTAATATTTCGGAATGTTTTTATAGATTTTATTAGATTGTTATAAATTTTGGGCCCTATAAAGCCAAAGTATGTGTATGCTGGAATAAATGCCCAAATCTATATATGTGACTCATTTTACTCTTATATAAAAGGTGTATTTTAAATATATATTCTATGTACCCCCTTTTGGAACTTCTAAACTGACTATAAAGTTGCAATACCCAACTAACCGGAAGATTCACTAATGATCTCACAGACCTTTAATCATAAATCATACCAAAAACCGTTCTCAAATTTGTATTACATGTCATCCAACACTATCACTATAAATAGATATATTTGTTAGACAATGAACTGGATATATCAACTATATAGTATAATACATAAATAAATCAGTGGTTTAATTTTCATTGTAAACAGGTTTATTAAATTATGTAAGCGGAAGATTGAAATTGTGATAAAAGCAGGCATTAGCATAGAATAAATTAGGTAGATACTGATTGCCGAAACGATTGTTTTGGACGTAAGTAACAACTGTGCAAAGTATCTTTGCTTGTTACTAGGTGCGTGCATCACAATTTGCAATTCGTTTGGTAGATTATTTTTTCTCATCTCTGAAATTGATTTTTGCCTTTCTGAATGCTCTCGTTTTTTTTCTAATCCCACGTGATTATCAGCTGTTTCTATTGCATGCAGCCGTCTTTGTAGTGTATAGTGGAATAAATCACTTTTCCCTCGTACTCGTATTGCGTGACAGTCCCACAATAGGGCCTCGTGGCCCGTCCTTCGCTTCGACAAATCCCACTTTCAAAACGGTCGTTCTTTACCAGGCAGACATAGACGGGGCGATGCACGACGGAGATAAGAGGCATCTTAAATCAAAAATTGACTTATCCACTTTTGACCGATACTCAAAAATATGTGATTGTTTCTTCTTCAAGCTTAGTTAGTAATTATATACTTTTACTTGTACTCTTAAAACACCTCTTCAGTTTCAGGTCTGGAGCCTGAGTTACTGATTTGATCTGACAAAAACTTGGTATAGAGTAGATACTAATATCTCAAAAAAAAACTAAAATCGGAGACTATCGCGGTTGTTTGACATTATAAATAGGATAAAAACGAATTTACCGCGTGAAATTTGTAGCACCCGACGTTATGGTGACGTTGCAGCCGCCGTTGTCCAGGGTAGACAGTCTACCCTGGACAACGGCGGCTGCAACGGCACCGAAACGTCTGGTGCTACAAATTTCACGCGGTAAATTTCTTTATATCCTATTTATTTAAAAAAATCTTTTTAACCATATAATTACACCCAAAACACAGATATTTGGAACAGCATGATAAAACAATTTGAAGACGAAGGCGAGAATAATATACTATATTATTATAATAACATAATATGTTATTCTAAGCTTAGTCATTACGTCGTACATATTATGTACTTAAAACGTAGCGGCGTAACTAAAAAAAAATGGGCCCTCCCCTACTTACTTACATTTATTATGGCATATATTATATAACTAGCTGACCCGGCGAACTTCGTACCTTCTAACAGTCGATGAATGTCGTGTTACAGATTAGCTGAACTTAATTTATGAATACAAAATAAATATTAAGCTCACTACTTTATTAAGATAGTTACACAAAAAGAAATATAAAAGTACAAAAATTAAGTATATCAATCGCGTGTCAGCAAGACATGATTGAATTAAACTATTTACATATTGTGCAGCATGGGATGCAGGTTTAATTCTCTTCATTGAAGCACCTTGTGATATACGACATTTTTTTGTTTTATTATCAGGCGCAAGAACAAATAAAGCGGATGATTTGCCGACACGTGAATATGCCACGTACAACTGTCCATGAGAAAAACACGGATTTACATTTTGTAGAGGAAAATGTTTTTTCCTTTATTTTAATATTTCGTTAACTTTCCAATTGTCGTTTTTAATGGTTATTCTGCTATTCGGGACGGAGACAAATACTACAAATCAAAAACCACGAAAATCGGTCCAGCCGTTCTCGAGTTATAAGTGTTCGAACAAACCCGATTTTGTTTTATATATATATATATATATATATATATATATATATATATATATATATATATATATATATATATATATATATATATATATATATATATATATATATATATATATATATATATATATATATATATATATATATATATATATATATATATATATATATATATATATATATATATATATAGATTACTATGTACGTAGCTACTTTATATATTTATATTGTAACTATATAATAAATCGGCGTATTTATTTGAGAGCATTGCCTCCAATATGTTGCGGAATAAGTTCCCAAGAACGTCAGCGGGACACGAGGTATTACATAGAAGCATTTTTGCGGGATGTTCAAAACATTTGTTCCTATATTAAATATGACGATTTACTGTTAATTTAATTACTAAATTATATTTCTCCATCTTTAAATGTTGGTGAGAAATAAAAATAATAATTTTACTTTTTATTATTTTATTTTGAGTATAAGCCGTATTTTGAGTGGTAAGACTAAAAATACCCACAATAATATTACAAATGTAGCAATTTTTGTATATCTAAATATTTGAAGTAACTACTTAATGTATATAATAAATATGAACAAATACATTTCTGGAATGGTTTTCGTCTTTATATGCATTGTGTAAAGCATCGATTAGTTTTGAGACATTCATTTTAATTGGATAGAACGTCGATCCTAGATAGAAGTTCTGCTTTAGGCCTCCGAACTACAGTGGACCCTGGTGCGCCGCACCGGCTGAACCGGCTTAGTTAAGCCACTGGTAAAACGACACCAATGTATTTTTTTAAAATCTGTGAAATATTTCTGCATATACAAATCCAGGTTTAGTGATTTATTAAGAGGGCATAACCATAAAATACTAGATAGAAATATTGAATTTTAAGAATCTATACCAATATTATAAAGAGGTAAAGTTTGTGACGTTGTAGGAAGTAATCTCTGGATCTACTGAACCGCTTTTGAAAATTCTTTTACCAATAGAAAGCAACGTTATTTGTGAGTGTCATAGGCTATATATTAATCCGAAAAATGGAAATACTTTTTCGTGGTAGTCCGATTTCCGAAGTAAGTCGGAAAAAACGGTCGAACGAAAACGTTTCTAACTAACGCTGCCTTAACGATGAGAGATATATGATTAAGTTCTAGAGAGAAGTTGTAGAGCTTGATAATGCCTACAAAAGAGCCAGCGACAGCAAAGGTCTAACTTTTACATTTAAGTAACAAAACGAAGTATTTTATATTAAAAAAAATAATTTAAATCGTTAGGTCATGGTTATTGGTCATATTATGAACAATTATGAATTATTATCAAAATAAGTAAATTTATCGTCTCAAGTGTTTAAAAAAAACTTTTCCCTTTTACTGCATAAATAGTTAAAGAGATAATACGACATAGTTATGTTAAAATATAACGCTTCTTTTGGCAGTCAGGAAATAAATCATAGCACTCAGTACTAACCAAACCACACTCATAATTTCATCACAAGTAAAAAGTTTTACCGCCCAACGAAGTGGGCACGGGTCAGCTAGTATTTAATATTTTAAATCAGTACTCAAATATGCACGGTGTTCCCGATAATATGGCCAGGTATAAATAGTTTTAAAAGAAAACAAAGCTTATAATAAAATGTATGAAAGTGGATAAGGCGGGTTTTGTTTTTAAATCGAAGGCAACAATCGAGCTACTGCTGCTACTAAGCAATCCGCTAATGACTTCACCACTACCAATCCACGTAATGAAACTGAATTTTAACGTCTTTGCTTATAATATTAGTAACAATATTTTCTTTGTTTCAGTTTCCGGACCTCGGGATCTACCAAAGCAGCTCCAAAAATATGATCGTGCAATATTTAGTGTGTTGTGCGATTTAGTAAAAAATTCGAAAAATTGCGTAATTTGTGATAAGTGTGTGAGTTTTTTGTGAATGAAATGGCGGACGCAAACTCAATCATCGAAGGAATCGTCAAGTTTCGAGATGGCAAAAAAGTATGTACATCAATATTTTAAACTTGATATTGGTTGAGTGGATGACATTTTAAAATAATGTTTATTTTTCAGTGGAAATCGCGGTGGTGTGTAATGCGAAAGCTGTCGCCAGTAGCAGGTAGGATTTTAAAATTATTTTGCTTACAAATATGTACGGGTATCTTACCATCGTCAAAAATGTTACTGATGTTTTACATCTTAGTTAGCCCGTATTCCGCTGAATGATACAGATGCTAAAAATTAGAAACTTAAGTACCTTCGTAATTTTGTTGGTTTTCCGTCTCATCAAAATTAACATCCGGTCTTAAACCTTAAAGTTTTCCGTTTTGTATATGGCCATTCCAAAGCGGGGTCTTAATTTTGATAGCTCGGTCACTCGCTCGCCCGACCGCCTTCGTCTCCTCACCGCGCACGCTCATTGTCGCCACGTTTTCGTTTGTTTTATAATAGACAAAAATTAACAAAAAAAAAATACGTGTGGCACTCGGGACTGCCACGGTAAAGCTATTGCATAGCATTTTTTTAACAACTTATGCAATTATAATTATTTATTTATTTTATTTTTTCTGATATCAGATAACTGCGCTCTATCGGAAAACGTTGAAATTATTCCGAACCATTTGCGGCTGCGGAAGCAAATGATTCGGAATAATTTAAACGTCTTTCGATAGAGCGCCGCGCACGAATTTTTTATTCAATAAAGCAAAAAAACCGAATTATTCGAAAAAAATCGTAGATAAAAAGATAGATAATTAAATTATCTTTAAAATGGTGCAGGTTTCATAATAATACGCCAGATAGTATTTGCGTAGTAGTCGTTTTTGTGTTCGGTTAGACCTAATTTCACAAATTAATTACACTATGTAATATAAACAAAATCTAAAATATTCAAAGCTAAGAATATTAGGAAAATGTTCTTGTTTAAGAAGATTTGTCGTTAAGAAATTTCTTCATTCGGTCGCCGCGCTGGCCTAGGCCCGCGATAAAAGCTATGCAATAGCTTATAAAACTATATAATTAAGATTACCTGCAGTATTGTTTTCAAAATACTTTCATGTTTACTGGTCGACATTTTCAAGTTTCTTTTCCACAACAGTCTGTCACAAATAATACAAGAATGACCAAATGAATTACTCGTAAAGTCTTTATAAAAATCAATATGACTTGTACTGTGTTTATGATAATTTGTGTGAACTGGAATAGTACCATCAACAATAAAATCCATATTTTTTTCACCAATTCGATTTTCTCTATCAATCTCAATTTCATTTTCATGATTGTTATGGTTATCTTCGGTAGGATCTTCATTATAATTGTCACGCAATAGTTGAATATTGGCATCAACATGGGCTTTATTTTGGGTAGCGTCTTGTATTGTCTCCAATAAATCTGATACTTCATAAAAAGGTGTGAAATGTTGGTCACGAAGATGAAGATGAATCCAGTTTTGTGTATCATTCGCTTTAAAATGACAAAAGATAGTGTCTTGATGCGTTGTAGTTATGTTGTAAAAACAATAATGTACACAAACATTTTGATCGTACATTTTTGAAAATAAATACAAACAATCCAAATCTCCGTAATCATTCGTGCTTGATAGAATGTTATATGCTTCTTGCGGATTGTGGCAGCAGTTTAAATAGGGTGAATCGCGTAACTGATTTCTCAATTCACAAGTCTCAATTTGAAGTTGCAAAACACTTATGAGCGAGTGGAATAGACAATTACCATCGCCAGGAATTCCTGTGTTCCTGTATAGAATAACTTCGGGAGTAATGCATTCATTACGCTGTTCATAAATTTGAAGTTGTTGGCTGTGAAATTGAAATTGAAATTGATTTTCTTGTAGCGTTACATTTTTTATATTTTCAACAGCTCTACATTGCACGACATTCTCTTCATTACTGTCCAATTTTTGTCTTTTCCTGTGAAAAAGAAGTAGAATGTCAAGTTCGAAATTCAAAGCACAATACAAAATTTCGAAATTTTAATTCGAATTCCGATATTATCGAAATTTAATCGAAATTCCGAATTTCAAATGTCAAAATGTCAAGTTCGAAATTTGAAGTAGAATGAATATTAAGTTCGAAATTTGAAGTTGAATGTCAAGTTCGAAATTCGAAGTAAAATGTCAAGTTCGAAATTCGACGTAGAATTGCAAGTTCGAAATTCGAAGTAAAATATCAAGTTCGAAATATGAAGTCAAATGTCAAGTTCGAAATTCGACGTAGAATTTCAAGTTCGAAATTCGAAGTAGAATGTCATGTTCGAAATTCGACGTAGAATTTCAAGTTCGAAATTCGAAGTAGAATATCAAGTTAGAAATTCGAAGTAAAATGTCAAGTTCAAAATTCAACGTAGAATTTCAAGTTCGAAATTCGAAGTAGAATATCAAGTTCGAAATTCGAAGTAGAATGTCAAGTTAAAAATTCGAAGCACAATTTCAAGTTTGAAATTCGAAGTACAATTTCAAGTTCGAAATTCGAAATAGCATTCTAAGTTCGAAATTAGAAGTAGTAGAAATTAGAAAAGAAAAGAAGGTTTAAAAACTGACAAATTAAAAAAAAGACTACCTACCTACAGCGTTAGAGTCAGTCAGTGAGTCAGATATGCGCCTAACTATGTTATAAGTAGAATTATTATGATTACTACTAGATTTTTGGCTAAAAACCACAAAATGATCTTATTGCCACAAATAGGTACAACCCCCTCCAACCAAAGTATAATTTACGTCATACTACGAAAATCACGAATGAAATTTTGTCGCTTTATGAATGAATTTAGCAAATCGACGGTTCAACTTATACTTATGTGTAGGTACTTTTACCCGCAGGTTTCATATTGAAATCGACCCTAAATCGATTTTCAAAATCAATATTCAAGTTTGATCTAACAGTAATCACGTCAGTTTATGAAATAAATGACGTATTTTATTTTATAAGTGTTAATTAGTTAACTTGTTGCAAGAAGCCTATTCGTCTACTCACCCCAATGTGACGTCAGGCAAGGAACGTCAGAGCAGAGAAATGGTAATAATATACACGTAATAATACACGTTACTTACCTTAATAATCTATTTTTCTCCAGTATACGGCGTTTATGTTGGAAACATTTTGATTTCCTGGCCATTTTGTTTTTTTAATAACGTAATTTATTTCGTCTTCTTTCGGAACACACTGTCAGAATCCTACCGTAACAGTGGCCGCGGTCATACTGTATTAATTCAATTTATTTCTGATATCAGATAACTGCGCTCTATCGGCAAACGTTGAAATTATTCCGAATCATATGGGGCTGGGGAATCAAATGATTCGGAATAATTCCGATAGAGCGCCGCGCACGAATGTTATTCAATAAAGCAACAAAACCGGATATTATTCTTTTATTCTTTGACTATTCGAAAAAAATCGTAGATAAAAAAAAAGATAATTAAATTATCTTTAAAATGGTGCAGGTTTCATAATAATACGCCAGATAGTATTTGCGTAGTAGTCGTTTTTGTGTTCGGTTAGACCTAATTTCACAAATTAATTACACTATGTAATATAAACAAAATATAAAATATTCAAGGCTAAGAATATTAGGAAAATGTTCTTGTTTAACATATATTTTTTTCGAATCGTAAGCAGTACTCGTTTAGACGTAATTATCAGTTTAAAATCATTAATTTTCGTTAAGAAATTTCTTCATTCGGTCGCCGCGCTGGGCTAGGCCCGCGATAAAAGCTATGCAATAGCTTAAAAAGTGACTAAATTCTTTTATATAAGTGCATCAGCCATGTCATAGTAAAACTTAGTACGGGCTATCATAATTGAATGCTTATACAAAATTTCGTGTCTGTGCTGTTGACCGTTAAGGAGCTCCCTCATTGGAAGCCAACCCTGGGTGCCGCAGTCCTGTCTTGGTAAAATTTAGAACTAGCTGTCGTCATTGAATGCATATACACAATTTCGTGTCTGTGCTGTTGACCGGTGAGGAGTCCCCTCGACGAGAGTTAACCCTGGGTGTAGCAGTCATGTCATGGTGAAACTTAGAACGGGCTATCATAACTGAATGCTTATACAAAATTTGGTGTCTGTGCTGTTGACCGTTGAGGAGTCTCCTCGTCGGGAGCCAACCCTAGGTGAACAATCATTTTATGCTTATTACCATAAAAAATGCATTGTCATCGGAACTGAACCATCATGTAAAATTTCAACTTCAAGAGATTCCTCAATTCTGCATGGATCCCATCACCAGAACAGGATTTTGATAAAAATGGAACCAATCTGTAAGTATAATATTCTTTCGAATAAAAATATAATTTTCCAAATCGGTTCGTAAATGACGGAGTTCTAACAAACATTAAAAAAAGATACAACCGAGTTGATAACCCCTCCTTTTTAAATTCGTTTAAAAATATACAAATATACAAGGGTTTTTTTCATAAAATATACAAAACTAAAAAATATACAAGAAATATTTACACAGGATTTTCAGGGCAAAATATAGATATTAATTAACGATTACTTACGATATTTGGCGCTTATCGTCTCTTCTTCGGACGATGAGCGCCATAGAAGGAAGCCAATGCTGAGTAAACATCTTTGCAATCGTGCAAACTCGACGACGCTCGACGCGGCTGCTCGATTTAGACCGTAATTAGTTAAGACCCCGAACAAGACCCATCCGCCATAACACTTGTAGAAACGGAATACGAAAAGGGGTGTAGACGGTGTTTAACATCAATTTAAATAGCCTAATAGCCTCTACATAAGCACGCTCCAGTTAGGACCCATGAAAGGGAATACCAAAACGTCAGCTGAAAATTAAGCGTCGTTAAAGCACGTTTTTAGAACCCCACTTAGGCGCCTGCGGGAAACGGAATACGCGCCATTAGGTCCTTACCTATGACATTGCCGTTCTGTAGACGAAATTTAATGCCCAAAATTTGGTATTAAAATTATATATTTCATTAAACGATTTATGTATTTGCAATTAAAAAAACATTATTGGACAACGGACACTATAGTCAGATAAAACAAGAATCGTAGAAGCTAAAACACTATCTAAAAAACCGATTTTCTGAGGTGTTTCAAAAATGGAAAAGTCGGTGGCAAAGTGCATTAATTATATCCAATAGGTCTATTTTGAAGGCCACACAAATCGAAATAAATAATTATTAAATATTTTTTTATATATATTTGATCAAACTATGTACATAAAGCAAGGACAATATAGGTACATTGAATACGCCAATATTGATGCGTTTGACATTGGTTTTCCTTAGAGGGCTTTGACCATAGCCCGACACAATACAATACAATCACAGATATGTGGGACCATGTGTTGGATCATAAAAATTAAATAGTACTCAGAGTTACAATAACGAATGTATAAATAATTGAGTGTACAATGAAAGAATGGTAATTACAATAAAATTACACATCCTGTGTTATTCTTGACAATACACGTGCGGCGAAATTGGTCACATGCGTAATGATAAAACAATAGAGGGCAACGCGTGGAGCTGTACTTGAAACGCCAAATGGGAGGTGACTTTGACACACCCATGCAGTCGCAGACGGGAAATAGCAGCTCTGCATTGAAGCCTGAGCTAGGAAAAAATAACCATTTACAAGACCAAGACATGGTATCATGCTGTCCTCGCATGACGTCATCTTACTGCCGTCAACCCGCCTAAGCTGTTTTTGAGAAAATTGCTTTAAAGAACTATTATTTTCGTATAACGATATAACTCAAAGCATATTTTTCAAACTCGATTTCCTTCTCAAATTTACTATACGTTTGGTAATAAAAAAAAACATAAAAAATATATAATTGACTGGTCGTAATATTATCGAAAATGTATAGTTATACCAGGGGTGTTTTTACAAAATATTGCTATATAGGGTTATAATAATAATAAATTATTTATTTGCAGCTGTCGATACAAAGACTTTTGTCATAGACATTGGTGTTGTCTTTGGAACATGCACTATCTAGTTAGGAACGACGCATGACGACAATTTTATCATATATTTTTTTTCATTTTAGCATATTTTTTAATAAATAAAATAAACTAATTAAATAACAAATGGGTCGTCAAATATAACAGGAAAGAAATCGGTTGGTTCACCCCAAAAAAAAATCCGGCAAAAAACCCCCATAACCCCCCCCCCCCGCGCGCGCCAACCACCAACCCCCTCTCTGGTGAATGTGGTCAATTAAAATCGCGAATGTATTTATTTCTAAGATTGTTGTAGTCTTTTAGTAGTATTTTCGTAATATTTTCGTAGTATTTTAGTAGTATTCTTGCACTTTATTTGTAGCATTTTTAGGTGATTATAAAATGGTATTTTTTCACTACGGTGTAGTATTTTCTTAAATATGGCTGAGTTTAAATTATTTTGTGTCGCTTGTATATTAGATATTTAAACCAAAATTTCCCAATGTGGTTTTGGCCTAACAACTCATCCATTTACTGAATTTTAGTCTGTAAGTCCTATCTGTCGCAATTAGGCAAAACTACATAAGTCGTTTTTTGATCAAAATGAGTTATAATGTCCGTTTAACAGCGTTTTTTTTACTCTTTCATAGGGAAAAACTACATAAATCGAAGCACAATATAAAAGAAGTTATAGCACCTACTTTCTAACTAGTTATATATTGTTCAGGTGAGCAAAACTACATTGTGTAACTTATGTACTTTTTCTTAACTATTGATAGGTGGTCATAGTAGCAAAAGTTAATTATCTTTTTATTATTACATATTTTTTTAAATTTACACATATAGTTTAAGAGAGCACACATCTTTTATTCCATGTGCCAATTTTAGTCATAAATTTCAAAATGCTCCCCTGAGAAAATGGTATTTCTGACTTATGTAGTTTTGCCTAATTGCCACAGCATTATTCGAGATTAAAGAGTGAATAGTGCGTCCCCTGGTAGACCGATTTCAACCACAATCTTTTCAACTCTTGCCATGACCAAATGATGCCTGAATGCCAAATGTCAGCGGTTGAAGCGTTTGGGCGATATCGTGGAGGATCACACAGGACTCACACACACAGACACACAAGCAGATTTTAAACTGGAAATAGTCTTAATCGTAATGGGGGCTCAAAATGGATATTTCCGTCTTCCCCTGAAAAAAAAAATCCGCGTTCACAACACTTTCCCGCCTGGTCGGTTGGTGTGGGTCGGAAAAGTAAGACACAAAAAGATAATAAATTATATTATACAATCACAAACCTACTGAATTCTATAGAAACTTTGATATATTAAGTAATTATATGTGTAAGTAAAACAAACAATTTATATGTAACTCCAAATAAAATCAGTATTTCCCTATAATTTGGCATTTCAAAGTTTATCTCTAGTGAGCTAATAATAGGTTATGTTACGTTCATTTTGAGTCAAGAAAAAACAACAGTTTTTTCATGAATTATTTTTATGGTCCATGAAATCATAGTATTTTCTCTTTTGCTAATCACTTATTTTAGCAATTTCCTGAATACCCCGATACATAACAGTTGGGTGGATTAACAGCAGCCTTTATCGGTCGCGTGTGCACTAATCCTAAACACGCGCCGTCGGACATGACGCTATATGGCCGCCCTAGTGATAAATGTCAATCACAAAGAAAAGCACAGACGAGCCTTCCAGATTGTTTGAGAAGTAACTACGATATAAGGGAGATACTAATTTCAACGTCGTTTTAGAAGCGGGAAAAAATTGTGCGTGTCAGCTATGATGCGCAACTGGAGTGGCGCTCTTTAAGTGCGATTGTCATTGAATATACAATAGGCAAAGGGGGTAAATCCTCCCCACGTAAACCTCAATAAGGTTTAATCAGGACGGGTGCCGGTCCTGATTACGTAATCAACTTTGGCCACCGCATTGCATTTTTTTGCGACATTGCGGCTCTCTGATACTGCGCAATGGAAACAGCCACTGTGATCTGAAGATACCTGTAATAAACGAAAGACGAACGAACTTGCTAAGACAACGAAAATTGACGAACTTGCTAAGACGGGAGCAAAGGGAACGTTATACGGCCCAGAACCTTGCTGTGGCATACCAAAAAGCCTTGCAAACCTAATGCTCAAACAAATATGTTTAGAACAATACGTCAATTACTGGAACAACACGCCAGGGTTGAATCAATCCAAAGCGCTAATTAAGGCTTACGACCCTAAGACGGCCAGTGAGGCCTTATCGCCATATACGAACAATCTACGTATACTGGTGAGGGCGCTCACGGGGCATTGTGGCCTTGACAAACACATGTACAACCTCAAGCTCCAAGACACAAAAATGTGCAGCACCTCATATGCGAGTGTGGCCCGCTGATGCATAAAAGATACAACCATTTGGGTGGTCATTACCTCCAACCTGAGGAGGTAAAACAATCTGGCGCCAAAAGCCTGTTGCGGTTCTTAAATGACACGAGGCTCAGCGCAGAACTATAGTAGGTGACGAACACAATAGATCAGCAATGGTCGCTGTGTTACAAGGCTCATAAAGACCTTAAAAAAGCCCCACACAACAAATAAATAAATAAATAAACGAAAGAGTTTGACTTTACAATTATTTTATAAAAATTATGTCCATTTATAAATGCATACTTTAATGTTGTTTTTAACTTACCAGTTTTACAGGCACCGTTGTCTAAATATTGGGACCTATATCCAAAGAATTAGACTTTCTTCTAAATGTTTTAGATTAAAATGCACATTAAATGTGCATTTTTAAATGCATTCCTAAATAATTTTTTCTCTTTATACTGTCGTTATAGCCACTGCGATTGGGATCTGAAAATAAACCAAAAAAATTAAGATTTTGTAATTACTTTAAATTAATAAAGTACATTTTTAAAAGCATTCTAAAGTGTTTTTTTTCCACTTAACCGTCTTCAAACACTTAACAAACGCTGGGTCCACGATTTTTCACATTTTCCGCAAATTCGTTTGTTTACGTAATCTTGGGGGAGGGGAGGGGTGTAAGGCTGATGATTACGTCTGTTGACATGAGAGGGGGGGGGGGGACGCGATTACGTAATATATGGACGGCCCCTTTCCGAAATATTAAGGTTTATATTGGTGATCCAGCTTCATTGTTCCCGAGTCTACATCGGGATCGAGATCGGCTATAAACCACCACTAACCGGCTAAGACGAAGAAAGTGCCTCTAGTTGTCACACGATTGGCCAATCTTGTTTTTCTTCGAACCAGGCGCGCTTGTAACTAGCCGGATTAGTCGATCATTAGCAGGAGGGCGGGCCTAGCTATCAATACTTTATTGACTGAATTGTCGATCCCCGTCAGGGATTTTGCCACATTGTCAGCTTTCAAAGCGACCGCCGTTATTAGATTGGCCATCAAGTTGCAACCCGACGCGACGAGGGGAACATTTAATTAATAAAGGAAAATGTCCCTAGCGCAATACTAGTGACTCCGATAAAAGTAGTCGTCCGATAAAAGTTACAACCTTGATAGCGAAGCTTCTCATTTGCCCAAACGTCGAATTAAAAGACTATGAAGGGGAAGATTCCTTGACTTTATTTTTAAAGTACACGGCCCGGTGGCATAGTGGTTAGGTAAATCATATATCGTAAAGCTCCGGGTTCGATTACCGGCTGGGTCACCATTTTCCGTTGGGACTAAATTAACGGAATTGCACTTGAATTATGTCTGAAAATTAAAAATTTTAATTAATCTTCTATATCTTTTGATAATTAATCTTCTTTATCTTAAGATAAATATGTAGAGAAATATCAATAAAATCGTGCCAACACGCCGATAATTATTTTCAGATTCCGATATTTACTTAAAGCTGCATACCACATTATAAGTAAAATCGTTTGTAAATCTTTCAAAATTCATTAGTTTTTCAGTTTTTAGCAGAAAATGAGAACTCCAAACAAATTGATTATTACGATTTAAAACCGATACATTTTTCTCAGTGTGTGTGCAATAAAGATTCAATTCATTTATTCATGCAGAAAATATCTGTTTTTTAGCCACCCGCGATTCAGAAACCCGCTCCATCGCTCTCACTATAGCAATTTGTGAAATCACTCCCGCTCCGTAGGAATATTTATGGTTTAGTACTTTAGTACGAATACTAAAGCCGTATTTTTAACGATCGACAGGGGAGAAATGACACAAATCCATATTGATTTTATTACACCCCCAGTGCAATGGCGGCTCGACGAAAAAGGGATCTGTTTTGATTGCCCAGAGTAATACCGCCTGTTCGGCGGTTATTTATTGCTTACAATTTATATTACAAAACATACCGGGATCGGGATAATCCTTCGGTATGTGAGGGGGAAAGGGGGGGGGGGGGGGGGGGGGGGGGGGAAGGGCGTATGCAGGAGAATTTCACTCAGTAAAATTGTGTAGCCTAAATTTGTGTTCTCTGAAAGCGACGGCATTTAATTTTAACAGTAGGTACAGACTGCAACAAGCCGTAATAGGAAACACCGGCACAGGATCTCATGTTTGAAAATAATGCAAATTTTTAACATTACCATGGTTGCACAAACGAAAATTTTTGAGCAAAAACCAATAACCAGCCAATTTTCATAGCTACAAGACTTTATAATAAATTGGTGAGCGGTGACATAAAAACAAGCCCCAATTGTCATTTGTTTAATAGCAAAATAAATAAATGGCTGTTGCAAGAAGAGCGTTTATCTATCCATGCCATGATCGATGTAGTAGAATAAGTTGAAGTTGACTTAACATATATTCTGTTTATATGTAAGTATGTGTGTATATGTGTATTCTAATGTATTTAGTATTTCTATTTCATATATAATATTGTAATTTTATTATTTTTTTTATTATTATATATATTTATTATTATTATATATATATTTTAATTATTATTGTGTTTGGTTGGTTCATCGACCCTCGTTTTAAATGTAAAAATATAAATTGCTTGCCCTGGAACGGGTATATCCCAGTTGGGCAGCACTAGCCAGTGAATGAAAGAGGAAAGTTTTTGCCATTTGTTTTAATATTATACTTATTGTAAATGGTTAATTTGATAATTCCAATAAGAAAAATAAAAAAAAATCTTAAAAAAGAAGAACATAGACTTGTATTAAAATTTGAAATTCCAACTCAAACCAAAGTTATCCAAGTTCAACGTTTCCAGTGTGAAAAAACAGCTATTACATAGGTAAGGACCCAATGTTAGCCATAAATTTTACACTTCCTATTATTAACATTATACCTTGAGAATTCCAAGTCAATGTTAACAGGACAATACGAAAGCGCTCCCAAACTTGCCATACTCCCTCCATATCTGCAGGGCGAATACGCAAATTGCCTTCGTCGCCAATTGACCATGTAAACGAGGCACTGTTAAAGCAACGACTATTTGAACAACTGTCTACATACCGTCGTTACTGCGCGCGCTTGCAAGCCAAATAACCGTTCCACAATTTGCTTACCCCTGAAATTAAGTCCTTGGTTAGGTAATGGGAGGGTTTTCAGTTGAATTATATTATTATGTAGCAGAATGGTACCCGTTAGGAGTCTCCTCGATTGCCACTGGCAGCAGCTTTTGCAGTTACATTTTACTTTCACGGCGCACCAACCGACCAGGAAGAAAAGTATTGTGAACGCACAGAAGAAAAAAAGATCGAAGATCACGAGCCGAAAATATCTATTTTGTACCAGCCTAACACAATTAACCCAGTTGTTACTGATTTTTTTTAATCTCATATCACAGTAGTTTTTTAGTATTATTAGCTCGATGCATATAGTAAACATGGATAAATACAAAAATAAACCGAGTTTTCAGGAAAGCTCGGAAAATGCGGATCGTTTTAACGATCAATAGTAATATGCATGGGTAGGTTAACGCTCATATAACTACTAATTTACCGATTTTATCCAATTTTTTATTATAGAAACACAGTTATTATACTATGGAAAAGGTTTTATTATCTATCTATATAATCTATATCTATCTAGGTCATAAATTTATAAAAAACGTGCAAAAAATAAATTTCAATCACAAGCTTATTTGTAAACACTTACCGTTTTTGAAGACTCGTTTTGAAGAAGATTATAAGGTTATAAAGGATAGTGGGGCCGATTGCGATTCTTTGTGAACTAAAACTGAAATAAGTTTAAGCGAACGAGATAGATGAATACTTTAGAGCGGAATATGAAACAAACGATCGTCGATAAAAACTACCTGTCACACTTATACTCGTCCGAATAGATTACGATACATTTCGTGCGGTGTTAGATTCAGATGCTTTTTTTTTGGTGGGTAGTTTTAATGCGGAAAAGTGACAACCGTTCATTTGACATTCTGGTCTAGCTCATTGCCATGTCTCGTTCAAATCAACTAATTTCCAATTTTAGTTCACCAAGCAACGAAATCGGGCCCAGTATCTATTATATATAACTTCATAGCTCTTTTTAAGTGCACTAGTTTACGCATAATCAAGAATTCAAATACTTACCTAATTATTACATAAAAATACAGGTAAGGAAGCAAAAGAGAAAGCGAATAGCGAATTATGATTTTTCCCATTTTAGAACAGATACAATCCTTTTGTTCATTCCAACATCTAAGTGGTACTGCAGTATCGGATTATATTTTTTTCCTTTGTGAAGCACGGTAGGCGTACTAGTCCGTACACGGGACTGAAACTCAAAATATAAAATTTCGAAACACTTCTGAAGTTCATTACATATTCCCATCTCGAGTACTTTTACAAACACTGGAATTGTTTCTTTCTACTCTTTATTGTGAAATTTCATAATCGTTAGTGTTTATTATCATGCAACAATCTCTTACAATCAACCCTACTATGAAGTGTTTATATGCATACGTGCGTGTGATGTGTGTGTCTTGTTATTGCATTCGATCGACAGAATTGCAATTCAATTCCGGTAATTTTATCCCAACGGAAAATGGTAACCCAGCCGGGAATCGAACGATCAGGCGACCTAGCCACTATGCCACCGGACCGTAGTATAATGATAAGGTCGAATTATGTACGTAGGTTTAGCTGCCTCTGCAAACATATGTTTAGCACTCAAATGTATACAAGGCTAATATTTTTAACCCACAGAATGTATACATAATAAAACTAAAATATACAACTTCGTGTTTTACCCCATTAGTTTCATATAATTTTCGTCTAATAGTACCTACTTGAAGCGTCAATCTTAGTATTATGTTTACATGATAGATAGTAAATATAAATAGGATAAAACGAAGTTACCGCGTGAAGTTTGTAGCACCCGACGTTTCGGCGACGTTGCAGCCACCGTTGTCCAGGGTAGACTGAGACAACGGCGGCTGCAACGCCGCCGAAATGTCTAGTGCTACAAACTTCACGCGGTAAATTCGTTTTATCCTATTTACAATGTCAAACAATCGTGATAGACTTCCATTTCATAGATAGTAAATAGACGTGTCACTGTGTGGCAGATTTTCAACGTGTCCCCAAGTCCTCAATGATGTAAAATATAGCAAGGAAACCAACCCATTAAAGATTTATTTTATTTGGTTCATTCCTTTCTCTGGCCACGTTTCGTTTTGTAGATCAAAGATATACCTGTGCTGTGCGACATTAATTCGTGTGCGTGCACAAATTTATATGAGAGTAATTAATTGCGAAAGGAGGGTGTTAGTGCGCCTGACTCGATGGCGGAATAATTGGATTCGAAAGAGACATCTCAGTATTTAAATGCGCCCGCATATTTTCACAGCTGCCTGGCGAAACGTTATCCCCAAAGGAGCTCTGTTATTGCACATAAACGCTATATAGCTGCCGGAGACGCGACTTCTAGGGGTGGAATATTGCGTGGGTGTATTTATCGTATGCGATTGTGTAATATTTATACTTGATATTCATAAGCGTGATAATTTATTACTTTCGATTATTAAACTCCGTTGTTTCCATCTCTTCGATTTAACTGATTTTTTATCAGCATTTTTTAAATTTCTATCCATCATTTTGAAATTTTGCTTTAAACATATTAAGAAACTAGCTATTGTTTGCAGCTTCGCTTCGCGTAAGCGAAGTTTCGAATCGATTTGTTAATTTATATAGTGCAAGACTGCAACCTTTAGATACAGTGCAACACGTCCTCCTTCAGATGCACGCTACCTAGATAGCTCGTAGATGTACGCGTCTTGTTCCTTGCCATCCGCGCCACCTTTTGCTGAACGCTGACCTTTCTGGGCCAGCAGCCGCCATCGACTGCTATGTATTTCGAGGTGCTTGCACGCGTTAGTAGTTTAATGATATCTCTAAAACTATACCACCAAAAAACTTACTGTAAATGGCTAATTGTATCTCTATTCAACACCTGTGATGACGGATCAATTTATTTTTGATAAGGATTCTTATTTTATTGCTAATTTCTTCAACAAACACTGCCTACTTATTTTTCTTATATTTTTGAGATATAAAAGCAGTTATTATTGTAGCTTAAATATATATGTTGCCGCCGAATTTTATTGATCTTTTTGAGGCCGATGTTTATGTCATATATAGTTTTCACACATCACACACGTCAGCACACGCCGATAAAGCAACTCACCAGCTCATTTTTCTCCGACTTGATTTACAAATATCGTGATTTCTTATTTAAAACCAATATCTATCAAAATAAAATGTAGCCTATAGAACTCGTCGATAATATTGCTTTCCATTAGTGAAATAATTTTCAAAATCGGATAAGTAGCTTCGGAGATTACCCCCTACATACAAACTTACAAACATGACTTATTTATAATATTAGTATAAATGACAAAATTAAAGCTTTTTTTATCAAGGTTTTATAACATTGTTTTCAATGATAGCGTTAATAATAGTTAACACGTTGGCTGTTTTCATACAAAATGCATAATTGTATTTCTGAACTTCCTGAATATTTGAATCTAAACATTTTTTTATTAGTCAGGTGCCTAGCACATCATATAATATTTAGCATAAATGTCGCAAACAATGGTGTAATAGGTGTAATACTAATGATGTATTACTAAAATAATGGTGTAATATTTTTCACCATTATTTTAGTATTAATATTGTAAGTACTTTAACTGTCAAATAACTCCAGTGCTACTCAAAAGACCAGAGCTATGTATTTCGTATGCCCAGATACAGGTTTTTCGGTCTAGATGGGCAGCCGTCTAGAATAACCATATGGGTTTTGTTTATTTTCTTATTGCTTATGTTACTAGTAACAATGTAAATATGTACGATCACACTGATAACTGGTATCCCGAATGTTGTATACATTCGGGATATAAGTTATCAATGAGAGAAAAATATAAATAAAATATAAAATAATGTTGTGTTACAATTAAAACACCTTTAAAGCAGTGAGTAGCACAATTACGGTAACTCAATATTGCCAGGCAATATACTCGTATTACCAGTAATGTAATACCGTCTTATCATACAAACCATGAAATAATCCCTCCATTATCAGCGCATCCAAGGACATTTACCTTCAGTGAACCAACCAGCCTGCTAATATGACCATCTGGAACACTTTCAACAAATCAGAACAGTATTTCAGTCACCGGGCCAGGGACGTCTTCCGCTAGCTATAAACTTTTATCATAGATACTAAAATTACTATATTGTGCGTGTTCGATCGATCGATATTACGCTCTAAATAGACGAGCTCGCCAACTATTAACGCGCGACAAAACTACACTCATACATAGAAGTCGTGAACTTTTAACTTTAATGCGCTGACTGTCGGTCGCAGTTGTGTATTGTAGAATGAGAATTTGACGGTTGCATTTTAGTGCATTGGAAAGACGTATAATATTCGTGTACCATACTTTCTAGACAACTGGCAAACGACTCACATATTTCAACTTGCATTGATGCCCTTAACACGTTGATTGCCAAGATGGTTTCCAGGATTCTGGTCTTAAAATACAGTCTTATTAAATCATTTTACATTTATAAACGCTGTAAATATAGTATATATTTATCATTAAAAAGCATAAAGAATGTGCTTTTTCAATAAAGTTATTCCGAACTGTCTCGTATTTGTCCATGTAAGAAAACTTCTTGTAAAGCCAGTTTAGTAGAGAATGTAGTTTAGTAGTTTAAAAGTAGTTTAGTAGCGAATCTTTTGAGACCCAGGGCAATAGTATTACCGTCATATCTTTGCGAAGAATTGTTTCTCGTCTAGTCGAAAATTTTGCTATACGTGAAATGCTTGAAAAGGTGTATACAAAGTCTGCCTAAGGGGACGTTCAAGTATTACGTGACGCAATTTGGGAAGAAGGTAGGGTTTTGTAAAACGTTACGATGCATTACAGGGGAGAGGGGCGGGGGGGGGGTTCGAACAACGCGTTACATAACATTGTTTTTTTAATTATTTTAAGAGTTTATTAGTAAAAAAAAGCTAAAATAAGAGAATGCATTAGAAGAACAATGGTGGATGAAGCCAAATATGTATATAAGGACAGGGCCAAGTCAGGGAAACAGCATAATTTAATGTCAGATTAGTAGTAAAAGTTTATTAGGACAAATTTGTGCCCATTTTAACATATTTCGAACCTAAGCAAATGTTTATTACATTATGTGTGATTGTTTATTAAATAACAATATGAAATATTAAAATAAACAATATACGCATGTATTGCGAGTTAGAAATATCTTGTTTTATTTATCGCAAACCGCAAACGCGTTTAAAACAATAACAAAGGTATTTTAGCGACTTTCCGGTACTCTGCGCAACATAATTGTGACTTATGTAAAAATGGTCACTTGGGTGCTACGTAACGTTTAGTGAAGGTGAGAGGGGTACAGAAAAACGTTACGGCGCGTTACATGGGGGGGGGGGGGGGTCAAACAATCCTCAAAAAATGCGTTACGTAATACTTGAACGCCCCCTAACTAGACCAAAGCCCGTACCATGATAGACTCAAACAATGTTAGTTGTAAATTGTGAATTGTGCGCACACTCATCAAAGGAATATAACAGTAATTAGTCTAGCATTTTTTGTTTCACCATTGCGGCTGCTGAAAATTTTACTCTTAGTGTACGATTGTTTTTTTTCGGCTTTATGTCAACCCTATCCTACGGTGCATTCGCCGTGGAAGTGGCGGAGGAATTCCTGGCCTTTGATCGTTCTCGTGTGTTTCTGTTCGTTCCATTTTGCCAGGGATAATATCACTTTCTTCTGATATTATATCTACCCGTATGTTCCCACACGCCAACGGGCATGGAATAAAACATAATATTTCTACCTGCTAAAACTACAGTAAATATAATAAAAACAGTTTTTGGAGATTTAGAATTCTGTAGACTACTGTAGAGGATCGGTGATAACTTTGGTGTTTTATGAAAAATTAAGTTTAGGACCCTTAAGTCTGTGACCATAAAGTTTAAGACCCTTACTTCCCTAATTTTAATATACTCTTGTTTTGTATTATGTAAGAAAATGTAATTCTAAATTTAACGTTAATTCATTCTTAATTTAACTATAATGCATTCTATCTAAATTTGTCTACATGCAAACCGTGAAACAATCCCTCCATTACCAGTCCTTCTAAGGACATTCACCTCAACTGAACCAACCATCCAACTAAGATGACCATCTGCGATACTTTTAACTGATCAGATCAGTATTTCAGTCGCCGGGTTAAACTTGACCCGGGACGTCTTAGCTAAATATAAAGCTAAGTATAAACTTTAAACAACGAACTAAAATGACTATAATCTGAGTATAATTAGCAATTCTTTGGCCATGAAGATTACACCCCTTACTTTCCTAATTTTATGTTTCTTTCGTTTTGTCTTATATAAAAAAATAATGCAGTATCAGCATGCAAACCGTAAAATTACATCCATTACAAGCCCTTCTAAGGACATTCACCTTGATCGAACCAACCATCCAACTAAGATGACTATTTCTCTTTTGTTTTGCCTGATGAAAAAAAAATATTATCCTTTTTAGATTTTAACGCCTAGCAATATGCGTAGTTCAACGGCATTAGCTGCCCGATCTTAAACAATGGATGAATGACGCGTTCCGTTGATAATGTAATCTTTTATTCTGCCAATGACATTATAATGGCGAATGCATGGCGGGTAGTATATTTTATTTTATTTGAGTGTAGGTGGGCTGCAGTCGTGTGTTCAATAGGTAGGCAGGCGCAACGAGTCATTTATGAATGCACTTGAAAAAAATCATTGTTGTAAAATTATTGTGTGGGTTATTTACTGTAGAGTGTCGGTTTAACGTGGGGCTTCGAGTGTCGGTCATTGCGATCTCCTCTGTTCACAGTGAATTGTTGTTTCGTAGATATATAGTTATAGTTTTGTAGGTATATCTAGGTATATTTTGAATATGGGCTTTTAAAAATGATATGAGTTTATTACACTGATAGGCCGGTTAAATGGGCTTCTGTCAAATCGTGGCGGAACTGGACGGGAACTGCCGAGTCGGGGCGGAACTTGTGATAGTCTTGGGGACAAAATAGCAGTAGCCGTTACAACATCCTAGGATGGCGGGCGCGCCCGAAGACATTAGCAATTTCCAACTGAGTTTATTATGACATCTTGATTTTTTTCCACACCAACTATAAATTAATCATTATTATATATTAATATATATATATACATATATATATATATATATATATATATATATATATATATATATATATATATATATATATATATATATATATATATATATATATATATATATATATATATATATATATATATATATATATATATATATATATATATATATATATATATATATATATATATATATATATATATATATATATATATATATATATATATATATATATATATATATATATATATATATATATATATATATAATATAACAACTATAAATTAATCGTTAAAATAATAATTTTCCACGCCAACTATAAAGAATCCTACTACTATTATAAACGCGAACGTTTGTAAGAATGTATGTATGGATGTTTGTTACTCTTTCACGCAAAATCTACTGAATAGATTTTGTTAAACTTTACAATAATATAGCTTACACATCAGAATAACACATAGGCTATAATTTATAAAGATATATAGTTTTCTATCATCATTATCACAATTTTCCATCACCACGCGGGTGAAACCGGGGGCGCAGCTAGTATTTATTATACCATGACGACTCGGGCTTTCGACCAAATAGTAAATTTGAAAAAGTTTCAGTCGAATAGTCGTAGCGCTCATACCTACATTTGGGCACCGTTCATACACGACTGCCCAACAAAAAAGGAGTGTAATGTATTCAGGGTTCACCTATGTATGTTTTCTGTTTCTTTATTCCACCATAACTTCGAAAAGCTTGAACCGATTTAGAAGTGTGTAATATTGTTAGAATCGTTATGTCATCACGAGTGTCATAGCGTATCTAAACTGTCCAAATATCAAGTAAGTGGAATAAATAAACAGAAAAAAGGCATAGATGAAACCTGAACACATTACACTCCCATTTTGTTAGGCAGCCGTGTAAAAAGTGTATTAACACTGACGAATAATATTTTGAGATACGGTAAATTGATTTTTGGCCATTATTTTTTTTTAATTCATTCCGAAAACTTTCAGTCCGTCATATTAAACAAATTTGTTATATACGAGACAGGTCTGCAGTTACAACTCGGTACATAATCTTGTCCCTCGTTCTCATATGATCACGTAACAAAGATATTGTTCCCCATTCCAGATTCAAGCCCATAAATCCCATGTCAGGCGATCCCTACATCCGACTGCGGTAGGTCTTAACAAGGACCCAAGAAATGGAACATCAATTATTCGGTACGTATTTGGGGACGGGATCAAGATCGTAAAGAACGAACAGCTCCGTATAATTACGATATTGTACGGATGCAGTCCTATAATACGTATTCTTTCTCTTCAATTCGGGTGGTCTAACAATGGATGACTTAATTGAATGGAGACACGCATGTTTTACTACCATAGTATTTCATGTTTGAAGAACGGGGTTTCTCAAATGACACTTTTGACATAGCGACTTGGCCTATCTATGTGTAGTCGACACTTTTGACATAGCGACTATCTATGTGTAGTCGACGAAATTTTATTCGAAAAAACTGTTGTTAAAATGCAATACAATAAACAGTGATTCCTAACTAGTTGTTACCATCTATTTTACTATAGAGATCAATCATACCTTTCAGCAACACTTTAACAAACGCTTTAAAGACACAAACTTTTCGCTTTTTGTAACGATTTTTGTACAGTTTCTTATAACTGTCAGGACGGGAATTTTAAACTATTTTACGGTTAACTATTTTACTTTCCCAAAAAAAAACATTGTGTTACACCAGTGGTTCTCAAACTTATTTCGTCTACCGCCCACTTTGAAAATCAATTATTTTTCAGCGCCCCCCATTTTTTTTACTTTACAACATCTTAAAACCCACAATGACATTCATTACTTTAATTCTAAACGAGACTTTTTTTACCAGTGGGAGCAATTAAAACGCAACTTTATAATATTAAGAGTATCTTTGATTCAAATTAAAACAAACATAATCAATTTTAATTTTAAAACTATCCTAATGTGAAGGATGAATGTGATGATTTGTTATGATGAATTAAGTAATGACTTTCATTATGGCATAAACGCAGCCAAAAAAGGGTGGCTCGCATTAATAATCGCGAACCAACGTAGCCCGACGGCCGGCGCACGCACAGGAGAAGCCGTGACGTCAGTACGGTCGCTCTTGACAGAACAAGGCGAATTTACGAACCCTTTGCCAGTAGTCAAAATAATACAGTACAAATTTACAGGTTTTATTAAAAATTTGATCTACTTTTCCGAGTTTCTATTCATAGCTATAGAACATACAAAATATACGTTATACTTGATTGCTCGCAGGATATCCTACGAAAGCTATGAATTAACTGTATACAAATTAAATATTTTTAATTTGTATACAGTTAAACAGGACAGAAATAAGTTTTAATTTCAGTAAATTTTAAAATATTAAGTAGATGAAATTACAATTCAGCCATAGCCCCCCTAAACCACTTCAACACCCCCAATTTTTCCGGGCCCCTTACCGCCCCTCTCTAGGCCACCAGCGCCTACAAGGGGCCGTTATCGCCCTTTTTGAGAACCACTGGGTTACAGGAAGTACCATATGTAAATAGGAAAAGTCTTGTTTCCAGCCTATTGCGAATTAGAGTTTGCACCGGATCTCGATCGTCTTAAGATCCTGGGTATCCAAAAATGTGATTTCTGGAAAATGTTTTTCTGGGTATGTGTCTGGGTGCCCTTGTGCCTGTACCCACTGCATCTCAGAAATTACAGAACAAATTGCAACCAAATTACATACAAAAATAATTGACCCAAATGCAGAGATTTGAAAAGCTGTTGATGGATATCCACTATTTTGTTTCAAAATGGCGGCCTTTTCAAAATTAAAAAAAAAAATCATCCGTTATTGCTTGTACTAGAAAAATAAATAAACGTGACGAATTCTGAGTTGTTCTGCAACTCTTTTTTAAGTCACTTTTCGACACCTTCAGGGGGTTTTAAATTAAACTTGGTATAATATGAAAATTTGATATTTCATAACTCCGTTTTCATTAATTATATGTCTGTTTATGGAGTATATATAATATCGTTTTATTATTATCGTTTAATCAGCCTGATAATGGTCTCCTGTTCAACGAGCTCATTGATAGGAATTGGCCAGGGTGGAATTATATATTCACAGACGGCTCTAAAGCAGATGAGGGATGTTATGTTGGCGCCGCAGTTTTTTATATGTACAGCGATTACCATACTCTCATACGACTGCCAAGAATAGCCTCAATCTACACGGCAAAGAGTATCGCCATATTGAAGGCGCTACAACTTATCGAGTCGTCTGAATTAAAATTTAGTATCATTGTCACCGACTCGTTAAGTCTTATCCAAACACTTGTATTTTCCTTTATCAACAACAAGCCATCCCATCCCACATTGAGAACGAAACTTATTACAACCAGGTTGTTCTAATCTGGTTGTAATAAGTTTCGGTATTAATAAATAAAATGGTCAGCATTAAATAATGTTTGAGAAATAATTGACTGAGCAATCATTTCAGATTTATATTGTATACGTGTGTTGTTTTTGTACCAAGCTTAAAAAGGATAGTTTGGTTTGAAAAATATATAAATATAATATAAATAAAAATAAAAATAAAAATATAAATAAAACATGGTATTTAGCTTATGTCTTCATCACATACTTGAACCAATGATAAAGGAGACATGATCATACAATTTAATCCGATGATATTGAAATAAACAAAACCGTAATATTTGGATTTATTTTTGCAATTGCGACAAATTGGATTTATTATTAATTTATCAGTGATCGACTACAGCCATCTAAGTAGTGGACAAATCATTTATCACGCAGTAAAAATCAATATTTTGTTGTTCGACATTAAGAAAATGATGTCCTATTAAAAAAATAATTAACAAGCGACATTCCCAACCACATATTACGGGACCATAAGGGACCATCCACATATTACGCAATCACGTTTTTGTGATTTTTTTACCTTTCCCTCCCCTATGTCAACAGACGTAAACAGCGGCCTGACAACCCCCCCCCCCCCCCCTTTCCCCAAGATTACTTAATCAACCGAATTTGCGGAAAATTTTAAGAATCGTGAACCCAGCGTTTGTAGACTCTTCCACAATCAGGCATAACTCCGGATCCTTCGTGCACGTATCGTTCGTTTTCGATTTCTTTTTAAACTGCCCCCACTCCTCGTCGCCCCGCCGTTGTGCCTTCAGTCCCGAGAGGAGTGAAAACGCTTTGTCGTATGTACTGAGAAACTCCATATGTAAATCCGCCATAGTTGATGCGCCACACGACCACGTTAATCTTTCCGCGATGGATTTAGAGTTGCAGCTATGCCGCCGCGTTGCGGTGACTAAAAATGCGTTGCGGTGACTAAAAATGATTACGTAATCAGGACGGGCACCCCCCACCCTACGCAATCAAGCGTAAGACTCAGCTCCAACCCCCTCCCTCCTCGGTTATTACGTAATGTGTGGACGGCCCCTAACAAAAAAGTGCCTATTGACAAACATCACTTATCTATATGTACTAATATTATAAAGAGGTAAAATTTGTGACGTTGTAGGAAGTAATCTCTGGATCTACTGAACCGATTATGAAAATTATTTTACCAATAGAAAGCCACGTTATTTGTGAGTGTCATAGGCTATATTAATCCCAATAATTAAAAGACTTTTCCGTGGTAGTCGGATTTCCATTGTAAGTCGGAAAAAACAATCGAACGAAAACGTTTCTAACAAACGCTGCCTTAACGACGAGAGATATATGATTAAGTTCTAGAGAAAAGTTGTAGAGCTTGATAATGCCTACAAAAAAGTCAGCGACAGCATATGTCTAACTTTTATATATAAGTAACAAAAAGTAGTATTTTATATTAAAAATATAATTTAAATCGTTAGGTCATGTTTATTGGTCATAATATCAACAATTATGAATTCATATCAAAATAAGTAAATTTATCGTCTCAAGTGTTTAAAACAAAATACTTTTCCCTTGTACTGCATATAATTTCACTTTTACTGCATAAATGGTTAAAGAGATAAGACACTCATAAATAAGACACTCACAAAAAGACACTCACAAATAACAGTAATATAGTCAAATTGGCTTGCAAATACATACATACATATGCAGTAAAAATATAACCCATCTTTTGGCAGTCAGGAAATAAGTCATAGCACTCAGTAGTAACCAAACCACACTCATAATTTCATCACAAGTATAAAGTTTTACCGCCCAACGAAGTGGGCACGGGTCAGCTAGTACACAATAAAACAGTTAAAATAATGGTATGTATTTTTTCTAGCTGAAGCAGTGATCAAGTTTGTAGAAACGATATATTCCACTATACTAGTCACGCGAAACACTACATAAATACGCTCACCACACGACGAAGTGTTGTGCACACAAGGTCTACGAGAAATAATCACCTCGTCAATAATTGTCCCACAATAAGCAAATAACTGAATTGAGGAGGAAGAGGCCGAAATTCTGCTGCATTAGATATTATAATAGTATTCCGAAAAATATACAACCGACAAAACGTTTAGCGTTTACGGACGCTTTAAAAAATGTCTAAAAATAATTATTATTAGGGGCTCTCTAGACGATCAAGCATGCTTGTCAAGCATCGCGTGCGGGCTGGGAGGGGGTCGTAAACCGCAGGAGATATGCAAATATATTTTTTAATATTTACCAATAATGCCTAATTTTGTAGTTTTATACCATAGAGCCACGTCATTCATCGATTAATTACGTCTAATAAACGTGACTCCCTGGTATAAACTAGAAAATTAGGCATTTATGGTAAATATAAACAAAAAATATTTGCATATTTCCTGCGGTGTATACTATTTTGTATTTATCAATCTAGCGACGACTAACATAACCTCTTTCGACACGTTCCTAAACTTGTCGAAACCCGCAGGTAGAAAAAGCGTAATCTGTTTGAAAAGATCGCAAAATTGTTGGAGAAGGAACCCGTTTCGCCGCTCGCCAACGGATAAAGATGTGCCAATTTATCGTAATCGTTATGCAAATTTGAACATAACTCGCAGCGCATATATGGATATTTCTATCTGTGTGTGGCTAAGTTTATAATCGAGATTTAGCAGTTAAAGATTATTTTCGAGGTTAAATTGAGGCTTTAAGGCGCACCCAAATAGAAATGTTTGGGTGCTGTAATAAAATGAGACCCACCCTTGACATATTTGTATTAGCATACATATTGATTCTGATTAGGATTCATTTTATTCGTAAAATAGAATTAATCTAGGATCGGTCAGGCAACAGCAACATTCGCCTCGCTCAACTGGTGCATATGGAAGCGAACGAATATTACCATCAAACCAAACTACGACTATACCGAACGTTGGTTCTTCCCATTCTTTTTTATGGATCGGAAACGTGGACGTTACTACAATCGAACCTCAAAAAGTTCGAAGTCTTCCAAATACGATGCTTGAGGCAGATTCTCGGTGTCTTACTCCGCGACCGAATTTGAAACGAGACCATTAGAGAATGATGCGATTTACTAACAACGATCGAAGAAGAAGTACAAAAACGTCGACTACGATGGTTCGGCCATGTTTACCGAATGAACGATAATCGCTTGCCACGTAAACTTCTTTGGCGAGACCGTCCGACAGAATGGAGAATTCAGCGTTCGGCACCGAAGAAAACCTGGCTAAAGAGCATCAAAGACGACCTTAAGAATCAACGATTATCGGCTAGGGATACTCGAGACGTGGCAAAAAATCGTCAAGAATGGAAGCGAATCGTGAATGGAGTACGAGATCCAGCGGCACCGACAGTAGCGTATTGGCTGCGAGGGCGACCCCCTCCCCAATCGCCGGCTACGGAATAAATAATAATAATAATAACCTAAAATTAAGATCACCATCTCTGGATTTCTCTAGCATTTTAGTAGATTCTTCATCCATTCCTTTAGTTTCTTTAACTTAAACTGCAGTGATCTACACATAAAACTAAACATTTAAAAAATGTTTTGGTGCCGTAACTTTAATTATTTAATATTTTTTTGTACTAAGTAGTCTTTGTTTAAATTACAGTATCCTACATAAAATAAACTGAGTCAAATCATCCCCATTTTTTTTCGATTTATGCCTTTGGTATTGAGAAAAAAAATAACATAAAAATGGTTTTTGGTCCTAAATCAAAAAACATTTGGAACATTTTAAACTCAGTTTTTTTGTATAGAATAATCTTCCGTATGAATAAATCATAATATCAATAACCAACATTTTAGATTTTTTTTTTAAATTTTCATAGTTATATGTACAGACTCACCAACTCATTAATAAAATATATTATTATAAATATTTTTTAAATTTAATTATCTAGTGATGGATACATAAAATGGTTTCTTTGTTTGTTTGTTTCTACTCTTTATTGTGAAATTTCACAATGGGCGGGTTTATTATCATACGATAATGTCTTATATCAAACCCTACTATCAAGGGTTTTTATGTATGTGTGCGTGTAGCATGTGTATGTAAGTGTGTGTCTTGTTATTGCATTCGATCGACAGAATTGTAATGCAATGGTGCTCATTAATATAAAAACTAACCTTATATAGATGGACGTCAGCGTCAATATACTCAGATCTCTAACCAGAGGCAGAGGTGTCGACACGCTTCTGCATGGTGAAGGATCTCTGCCTGTTCGCTGCGCGACCCCATCACTCCGTGCCGTACGTCAGTACAGAATGGACTTTTGCAATGTAACATATGCGCAATGCTAGTGAATCGAGAATGCATATTTTCCGTAATTTATCACAAAGGGCATCGATATGTAGGTGCCAGATTCCGAGTTGGATTCCCGGCTAAGGCACCATTTTCCGTCGGTTCAAAATAAACGGAATTGCATTTCAAGACAAGACACATATTTACACATATGGTACACGCACACATACATATTAACACTTCATAGGGTTGGTTGTAAGATTGTCGTATGATACTTAGCTCATTGTGAATTTTTATAATAAAGAGTAGAAACTAACATACAAACAAACCATCGTGATTCGTAATCAATTACGAATCCCAAGAACTCGTAGATCATCCCTGCCTTAATTTTTCGTTATTCACATTTGAATTAGTTCTTTCAGCTCTAAGGATCAACATACTTAATATTACGACGCATGAGAATGTTCTTCGTATCTACATTGTAGGATATATACGCAAAGACGTCGCTTCAGACGTCGTTTCAAAAGCAATATATTTTAAGAACAAAAGGACTCCACGATAGGACAAAGAGATGGCATAATTTATGTTTGTTGAAGGAGAAAATGTGCTTTCAATGACTTTTTGAATGTGAAAAGGGAGCGAACGAATCTAATATTAGAAGAGGAAGCTCATTCCACGGAAGGTAAGTATAATGGAATTCTATTTAAGAGCATTGTTTAGACCCATTTAAATTTATGGTGCTTTTCAACCTAAAATATCGAAAATTTGATATTTTGATAGAACTCCTGATCACAACTCTGCCGTCGTAAATGAAAATAAAGTAACTTGAAAAAAGACGTTTTGAGAAAAACGCGGTCAAAGTTCAGTTGTTAAATATTAGTTTTCATGAACAAAGTAATCAATATAGATTATTTCTTTTAATCTTTAATGTTAAAAAATAGTTAGAACTTCAATTCTGCATCCAAATACATATTAAATTATAATTGTTTAATTAATTAAATTAGATATTGTGTTTTAAATTAGGAAAATACTTTGATAAATTTTATATTTTTAAGCTATAACACCGTAACTGAGTGGTTACTGTGTTATAGGTAAATTTTACCCATTACTATGTTCTAACCATGTAAAATATATATATATATATATATATATTTTTAAATAAATAAAAAACTGCAGGCACCTTTAACTGCAGGCACAGTAATTGAGATACTGTGATTAATTCGTGTATTAATAAATTAACTTTTAACAAAATTTCACCTAAAACCACAGTATCCGAAGAAGCCGTGTTGTAACCAAACCAAAATATTTCTTAAATGCTTATAAGTATTATGCTTATAAAAAGATCACAGTAAACAATAGGTTACTGTATTTTAACTGAAAAAAATATACATACTGTGTTTTTTATTAAAAATATTCTGATTTTTTTTTAAATACTTTGTTTTTATCTAAGGTATCTCGGTAACAATCCATCGACAGACAAACCTAAAAATTTGCCTTATAGTAATCCAACTCGTGATTTTACAGAACCAAACTTGTATAAACACAGTAAATGAAGTTACTGTGTTTTCATTTACGACGGCAGAACTCAATTAAAGAGTCATTTTTTTGTACCTAATAGGGTTTCCGCCATTTTTAATTTAAAAAAACGCTTGCTCGAAATACATGTATTCTAACATTAAAAAAAACAAACCGTTGGAGAGTGGATTCATAAACAATAATAGTCGTTATGTCGAAAAATATATGACCTGTATCACCTATATGCCACCTTGAACATACTTTTGTACAACATGACTTTTATCCTAAAATTGTATTCATTCCATTAGCATCACAAATATAATAAATGTTAGATACGATTGACTTTCCAATTATTTTGAGATAGAAAACAGTCTTTTAGTAAATAATAGCAATTGCGCTATAATGTTTGGAAAAAAATACAATTACGGTTTTTATGATTAAAGGAATATTTTCTGAGATACCAGCAATTTAATTTAATAAATATGGTAATTTCGTAATATTTCGTTAATATTGTGCTATCTTGTAAGAATTTTATTGAGGATAATTTATAATGACAAGAAAAAAAATATTATGTCAAAGTTTCAAATATGAACAATTAAAATTAGAGATTTTAAATTTACAATTGCAATATGAAGATTGCGCATTTTTTCTATATTTATATGCGGATTTTGAATATTTTATTTCTGTTTTTTATGTTATTGTTAAATTACTTTTATTTTGTTTTTCTCCTATAAGTCCGGTACCGACTTAATCCTGTTAATTTCAGTTATTTAATTTTATATCTTTCCTATGACATGTTATTTCACGCCATTTTAATGCAAATTTCGGTGTTTTAATATCAAAAAATTGTTAATTAATTTGGTTCTTTCTAATTTCATTTTATTTTAATTAACATCATTCGTTAGAATTATTATGTAAAAATTGTCAATCTCTTAAGATAACAGTGAATTATGAGAAACGTAATGTCATGCATTATCACCATAAATGTTACACCATAAGTCGTGCAATAAATGTTATCGTATTTCTGTTTCTATATTTCGATTTGACTGCTATAAATATACATCTTAGAAAAAAATATGTTGAATATGTAGCTTGTAGCATTTTTTTATGTAGAATATGTAGCACAGCTGTTCGCTGCACGATCTCATCACTCCGTGTCGTACGTCAGTACAGAATGGACATAATATGAAATATAACACATGCGCAACACTAGTAAATCGAAAAATGCAGTGATGTATAGAATTTGATTCGGCTGCTGTGCCGAAACTATAAGTCCTACAAAAAGGTTTTTATGTTGAATATGTAGCAAATTTAATAATATTTCTTTAGAATAAGATATTTTTACTGTAGGACATAGTAATGAGATATTATAAAATAATCGTGTTGGTCCCATCTTGACAATATGGCGGCGCGAGCGGGAAAGTTAGGCGACAACCCAAAAATTCTCCCACTTTCCTAAAAAAAGTCCTCAAAAAGTAGCCTACTAAAACACTGAGCTTATGGCATTATCCTACCGCCAAAAGGTTTATATGCCCTTGAGCTTGAGCCAAGGGGACCTTTCCGCGAAGTGCGACCTCCGCCGTCGGAAGGAATCCTTCCAGGACTCGGTGGGTGAATACGTCGAGGTTCTTCCGATCCTTTTGTGCCGGGCGACGGCCGCGTACTTCATCTGCCGACTCGCCTTTTGTGAGCACCTGCTTTGTTCTAACGCGCCACGCCGCGCCGCGCGTTCCTTTGCTTAGAACGAATGTTTCGCGCCATTTAGCGCGGTGTTGCCAGCGAACCCTTTTGAAAATTTGACACAGTACAAACTGTTAACTGTAGATAACTTTTGATAACTACATTTTGTATAGAAAGTTAAGCATTTACCATAAAAATGGGAAAGAGGTGGTATCCATTGTCGTGTGCTATTATTAATTAATTATCTACTTAGGTCATCATCATCATCATTATCAGACGGTAGACGCCCACTGTTGGACTTAGGCCTCCCCAATATAATGCCATGACGAGGGGTCTTGAGCCACCTCCATCCGCCTACTTCCTGCGACCTTGGCTATGTCATCGATTCATCTTGTGGGGGGCCGTCCCACATAGCGTCTGCCGGTTCGTGGTCGCCATTCGAGAACCTTTTTTTCCAACGGTTGTCGGTTCTACAAGTTGGTATTGTTAATTGACAGTCAGACACAGCCACACAACGAAGTATCAGCAAGAGCGTTTCTTCATTTGTTTTTGTAAGATAATCAACAAGTAATATGTAAAACTACCATCATAATAATTCACTTAGCAAAAAATAAAATCAGAAATTATTGTAGATTTATTGGTTCTACAAAATCTTATACAACCAACCCTACTATGAAATATGTACATATGTGTAAATGTATGTTTTGTTATTGCATTCGTTAGGTGGAACGTTTGAATGCCATATGATGGTCATATGCGTATTTTGTGTAGCCCTTGGGGCTCGTGACGTCGCTCACTTTGATTTTAATTCTGTTCTATGAGAAGCTACTGTCTGTATACTGTGCCCTTGCGCAAGCATTTTGTATTCTCTGAATCCTATTTGGCATAATTTGCGTAATTGCTCTCCATATACGCAGTCGCAGTGATCAATGATGTGTAAAATGAGAATGGCAATTATACGGGCAGACGATTTTGAATACTAAGTTGGCAACGCCATTTCTTCTTTGCAAAACTCAAGCAAACGACCGCTTCGCCCGCATTAAAAAAAGCACTGGCGGCGAAAGGATGTATTTTATTATCATGACTACTCGTATATTATATTCTATAATTTATGTATATAATTGTAGATATAAAAAACCACCTTACGCCGGGGCTACCCATGAAGGAATATCACATATTAATCGAGAACACAGGAATTAAATGGGTTTATGTTGCTTTGCTTTAAGTTTTGCGCAATTTCAATGAAGGCAAGTAACAGTAAGGTAATAATGTAAGGTTTTAATGAAGATAGGTAATTGGAAAAATGTAATAAATATATGCAGGTAAGAGTGCTTGTACAGAGGTGGGCAGCAGAGTGCCACCTCTAATCCCTCTGTTGGGATAGTCTTCATGACGCCAGTTGCAGCTCTCAGGTATTTATCTTGAAGGCCTTTGAGCATGTTTCTTGCCTCGAGCTTTTTCACCTTGGACCACTAGACTATTGCAGCATAGGTTAGTCTAGGCCATGCCCTGTCGAGCCATAAATCTAGTACTGCCCTGTCGAGCCATAAGGCGACCCTAGGTTTGAACCCCCGTCCCTTACTCTTTAATATTTTCATCGATATCATCAGGGACACTATTTTACCCAAATTGATCTGTGATTTTTTTACGATTATGTCCGATTTATCTTAATTCTTCTCTTTTTGTATAAAGAATATCTGATTATCGTAAAGGTATTCGCGTAGATTTATATTAACAGGTACCTATATATATTTTTTAGTTTTAAATATATAATTTTATTGTTTTTTTAATTTTAGTTTTTAATAATATGCACGCTTTTGACGATGTTTTCCGTTTAATATGACTGATGATTGATTTATTTGTTGTAGAAAAGTGTCCCATAACATAAGCTCCAAGCTCTGTTAATCGAATATCGGAATCGGGTTGAGTAAACCTTTCGGTAGATATCTTATGAGCCACCTTTTAAATAGGGGATGGCCAATGTCTGAATCATAAGGCCGTGTGATTCAGGTATTTGACTATTTCACGTCACAACGTTATCTAACTATGTGCTGCGTTTTTTTTTAATGTTTCGGTATTAACTTGGATACGCGGAAATATATCTTGCGATAGACCGATAAGGGGCTGCTATCTGAAGATATCGAGATATTTGAACAAAGACTCATAAGTTTGGAACAAAATTGGATATCTTCTTTTTATATTGATTTTTCATAACAAAAAAACCCCCAACAAAAACATTTATCAATTTAATAACATATCTTATCTGCAAATATACTTATTTGCATGAAATAAAATATTTTTTGATTTTAATTTTGCAGTGGTATTGTATATATTCATTAGTATGGACTCTATCATTAGTATGTACTATTCACTCGTATGGTCTATGACATGTTTGATAATGTTTAAGGTTTATTGAGACATAGCTATGTGTCAAAGTAGCTTTACTAGGCCTGATGCTTTTCTAACGCAGACTTTATTAATAATGATCCTGCTTTTAATATATGTAAATAGGTCGATAGAAAATTTGATTGTTGAAAAAACATTCTTTAATGTAAATACTTATAAATATGCATCACTCCTTGTGGATATTTTCTAAATCCTAATTATAGTAGGGTTCTTCATAGTATGGTTGGTTGTAAGAAATTGTCATCCTACTACTATTATAAACGCGAAAGTTTGTAAGAATGTATGTATAGATGTTTGTTACTTTTTCACGCAAAAACTGCTGAATGGATTTTCATGAAAGTTTACAATTATATAGCTTACACATCAGAATAACACATAGGCTATAATTTATGAAGATATATAGTTTTCTATCATCATTATCACAATTTTCCATCACCAGGTGAAACCGCGGGGCGCAGCTAGTATGACAATAAACCCGTCTATTGTGAAATTTCGCAATAAAGGGTAGAAACAAACAAACAAACAATTATTTTGTACAAAATTGACATTTTTGTTATTTGAATAAATATTTAGTTTTTGTTTATTTTACTTTAGTAGCTCCTAAATTCTTTCACTTCCACGAAGGTTGGCTGTAAGAGATTGTAATTTAATCACTAAGCCCGCCTTTTGTAAGTTTTGTCTTATAATGTACAATAAAGATTTTTTATCTATTCTTTCGGATCGGAAAATTATTCTCTGAGATATCATCCTGTTTATGCTATCACAATCCTTTATTTTACCTCTTGAAAACGAGATCAAAATAGCGACGGTATGTGATTTTTAGCCAAGTTATTCAAGTTTTGAAATCACTTCGGCGGAAACTTTCACTTATTTGGGCGCGATTAGGCCCGATTGTATTGCTTCATAAACTAAAATTAAAATTAGTTCTAGCGAACGAGACAGAGCATTACGTCGGACCCTAGCCTGCGGGTTAGTTCCCCTAGGAATCGTCCGTCGGGCGCTCCTGGACGGTTTGCGCACCGTGCGGCACAAGACAATCGATTGTACATTCCGACTGATAGTCGGGGAGAGTCTGGAAACGGATTTGTTTCCTTATAGGGCGGGGGCAATTGTTAATATTATGACAACCGCTCTTGAAACGACCGATTCGGTTACCCGATACCGGGTGAAGAGCCGGGCAAAGGATGCCGTGGTCCGCGATAGATTCGGTAGATACCGAATCACCGCTACTTAAGGGAGAGGACCGCACAAACGGCCTCGAACCCTTAAACAGTCGGGAGGCTGGAGAAATCTGGCCGAAACTGGTAGCCAGGGGGGCGTGGTTTTGCTGGACGGTAGATACGTATCGTCCACAAAGACTTCTACGCTCACCTCACGGGAGATAGAACGATAATAATCATTAAAACATCCTGGGGTGACGGGTTCGTTAGTTGTAGACAACTACAAAAAAAGAGCATAACGTTAGAGCGGAAAATTAAATGAACGGTCGTCGATTTTCCCGCACCAAAATTACCTGTCGAACTTGTAGCCGTCCGAATAAGTGTGAACGCATTTCGTGCGTTCTCAGATTAATCTGCTTTATATTCGGTGGGTAGTTTTAATGCGGAAACGTTACAACCGTTCATTTCACATTCCTCTTTAACGTACTGCCCTGTCTCGTGCACATGAACTTATTTCCGATTTTAGCTCACGAAGAAACGCAATGGCATTGTCTACTCGGTTCAATTTTATAGACGGTTTCGACAACCATAATATTCGGCATAAAATTAAATATTGATTTATCAACTGTACGCCCCTTAATGCGCAGATTTATGCTAATTGGCGAGCAAGGTGCACACTTGACTGAGCATATCGCGGCTGTACGTTTTCGCATCGCCTAAATTGGGGTCATTTGCGTTTGGCGAGCGAGAATACGTCGAACGGCAGGTGGTTTGCTATCCGGCATGGCGTTTCGCCTCGAATTAGCATTAACCTGCGTACGTATAAAGGCATAAAGCTGCGCTGGAGCACTGCTTGAGGCATTCACGATACCACCTGCATAACGTATGAAACTGCTAAATCGCACCTGACTCAGAGATACACGTGATTTTCGCTCGTAAATCGCTGTATATTAAAAACAGCCACTTGGAGATCCAGAGAATCATTTATTTCCAGTATTATTCAGGAGATTTAAAGACAAATTCAATTCGGCCTTAAATAATTTTTTATTTATTTTATTTATTTTGCTGGTAACTCTCACTAATTTCCAGAGTGAGTTAGGAGAACAGAAAAAAAGCCAGCAATCTCGTGTAACAAGAATATCGAAACAAACAAATTTTGCAAACTCAGAAGATCCGCTTTTGGCCAAATCCAGTTTCTCTTATCTTGCCCCCAAATTTTATAATTGCTTACCACCAAACATTAGACATTAAAATTTCATATAAATTTAAAAATAGTTTGAGTGCCTACCTCTTAAATTGTACAAATGCAGATATTGAACACCTTATTAAATAATTGAATCTTTATAATAAAAACAAAATAGTATATGTAGTAATATAACTTAAGGATTTCTAAATGTAATTTTATTTTAATTTTTGTGAATTTATTTTGTATATTATAAATACATATTGATACTTATTAATACATATATAAATATATATTAATTTTTATCATGTTTTAAAATAAAATAATATTGTCAATTTTCATGACATTTTCTTACGAATTTTTATTAGGTAATTAAGATATTTCTGTTACATTAAGTATGATTTTGTTTATTTATATAAATATAATATTATAGATTTCTTAGGTTAATTAAAATAAATTGTCTACCTTGGAACAGGCGGCAGCCTAGTTAGGATAAGACTTTTGTATATTGAATGTACTCATAATTTGAACTCAACAAATAATTTGAATTTGAAATTTTATAAAGTAATGTACAAAAAAATTGACATGGACATACATACTATTATATATGCAGAATCGTTGAAAATAAATATTAGTATAGAGAAAAAACATAGCTCTATGCATATAAATGTGCTAGCATGAGGCGAAGTCGCAAAACCAAAAACTACACCTGCGCGAACTGACGCATTTGATTACAATTTTCAGAGACTTTTTATATCTAACAAAGTCTAAATAACTAACTATCCATAATAACTAGATCTATAATAACTAACCTATGTAAGTAATCTAATGCTGACATTAAAAAAATAAAAACTGTCTAAAACAAAGTACCTATTTATGATACAAGTGGAATGGTGGGGAGTTTCCTTTTTAGCTGACAAATAAGTGTACAAAAAAAATCTACCTCAGGAATGGTAATGAATTAAAAAGCGCTATAACCTTCCCCACTACAATAATATGTGTACGATGGTACGTTACATAAAACAATAGATACGATCTCCTCGCTATGTGATTTATCGGTTCGTACGATTAAAACTTATTGTTACTTAATGTTGTCCAATCATTCTGGCCTTCAATGCCAAAATGATTGGACAACAATTGGGGACTATGCACTGGAAGGTAATGCTCTATGACTGGACGCCAGAGATACTGAAATTTTATTTGAATGCCTTTCAGCATACACTTCCAGACCCCAGTAACCTCGCTCGTTTGAGAAATGCCGAGGATAGTTCATGTCCCCTTTGTAGCAATACCCCTTGCACAACTAGGGTTGTCGACTACAGCGGGCGAGCCTGTCACCTCAGGAAGTTTTAACGATTAGTCGTTCTATCTTCCTGTAGTGAGCGCAGAAGACTTGAGGACAAAACAGTCCACCATCTACCTACGTCACAAGCCCGTAAGAGGCCAACGCCTTGACCGCGAGATAGCCAGGAATGTTACCCGGCGGGCTTACACTCACGCCCTTACTTCCAATTGTGACCAGATTACTCCAGTCTCTCGATTGGTTACGAGTTCGAGGTCGATTGCGCGGTCCTCTCCCTTACGAAGTGGTGAAACGGTGTATACCGAATCTATCGCCGACCACAGCGTCCTTTGCCCGGCTGTTCACCCAGGATCGTATAGCCGATGGTCGTTTCAAGAGCAGTCGCCGTAAGGTCCGCGACCACCCCCGCTCTATAGGAAACAGTACTGCTTCCGGACTCCCCCGACTGTTAGTCAAAGTGCACAGTCGATTGGCTTACGCCGCACGGTGCGCAGACCGTCCAGGAGCGCCAGAGGTTTGATTCCCAGGGGAAACTGGTTCGCTGGCCAGAGTCCTACCCAGGTTCGCACCCCGTGCGTGGAGGCCGTCGGATGGGTGTTGACCCGTGAGTGTGACCGACCCTGAACACATGGGTCATCGTGGCCAACTCATCATGGGCCCGTTAGCTCCCTATATTCACATACATATTCTAGCTGTCTGCAAGGTGACCTTAGATCAAGGACGGTACACTTACCGCCATGACAAAGTCCTTGCTGTTATTCGCGAGGTCATAAGCCTCTCAGTGGCTCGTGCCAACAAGGGTTTGATATTATGGTCATGCCGACACCCGGTCGTGGTTCGTTGTTCGCTAATGTGCGGCAATCTTTGAAGCGGTGCATGGTAGAACTCCTATATCCGTGAGATGCTTATGGCGTTGCCGCGTCGTCCCTGTCATCATGTTGAATATTGTGAATGGTTTCCACTTGGGTATTGCCGACACTTGGGCATGGGTGGCATAGTGGTTAGGTCGCCTGATTATTGTAAGGTTCCGGCATCGATATATAATCCCCTAGATGGGCCTTTCGCGCTCGAAAATGACCACTTCAAAACCACTACTGAAAGCCGGCCAGTACACTTGCGAGCAGCTAAATCAACTCACCACCTTAGTGCGGAAAAATACAATTTTTTTGCAAAAATGGCTGAGTAGATCCATACAATTATATACTTTTTAAGACCCTTATTTTGTTAGCTGTCCGTTAATACCATAATCATGAAACCCGGTCAGGTTTTTTTTAAAAATTAAATAAAATTTAAAAAGGGGAGTCAAATTGATGTTGAGGAGTAGGAAACTGGAGATATTTAAAATTAAATTAAAACGGAAAATGCAAACCTAACAAGGAACGTTAAATAAAATAATATTTAGTGCTACCCCCCCCCCCCCTTGCCCAGATGATAGCTCACATGCAGTTCCTCAACGTCCTGATCAGTTTTTTGGTCAAGTCTTGAGGAATCCCTTCCCATTCCTCTAAAAACGCTGTCTTGAGCTCGTAGATATTAGAAGTTGCCGGATTTCTGGCTCGGACTCTTCGTTTCAGCTCGTCTCACAAATTCTCGATGGAATTCATGTCTGGACTGAGAGCTGGCCAGTCCATCGTCTCCAAACCAACTTCATCTAAGAATCGCCGAGTGATACACGCTGTGTGACACCGTGCACTATCGTGTATTAACACAGAGTTTTATCCAATAAATCCTTCATACGGTATGACATGATCCAAGAGAATACCCCAACTAGCAAAATAGTGTCTTATAACTGTCTTCAAGACTACTTTTCGATACTCCTATAACAGTCTTCTAATAGCTTACAAGCCTGGATTTGGGCGCACTTATAGGAGCACAACAACACTTGTAACGCTCTTATAATAAGCTAACAGAATGTTGCTTAATCCTATAACTATCTTGCAGTAGTACGCCTAAGACAGTTACAGGTACTAGTGATCGTATAATTATCTGTGTCTAGTTCTTTTCGAGAGTAATCCTGCTGATAATGAGCTAGTAACGTACTTGGTTTTTAGTTATTAGTATACATTTTAGAAACCGGCCGGTCAGCTTGCTAGAGCCGTCATCGTTTTTTGTTCCAGTTTGGATTGATTATAAATTGATAATTATTGTTTCAGTTAGTACGTTACGTAAGTCATTTTTCATTATTAATTATAAAATTTTTAGCCAGTATTAAGTGAGTAAACTTGTGGCAAAGTCATTTTTACTGTAAAAGTGTACCGTATTAGCTTAATTTCTTAACGCCCTTACAGAAATTTACAAATTTGATAAGTTATTGTAAAAATAATATCATGGGCTTTTATGGTTTCTTTAACATATTCGCCATGTTCCAAAAATCGCTCTTCATCATTGCCTTTATGAGACTGCTATAGGTAAAATGGCGCTCATAATACGTTTGGTCAAGACTAACTCACCGCCATGTTGAATCAAATTAGAGTTCGCGAGCTCACTATATGTTTCTAAATCTTTCAAGCCTGGACATTCTTTTTATTTGCATGTTTTCAGGATGGTTGTGTTTGTTGATGTGGACTATTTTTTGACCAGAAATGAATTGCGTTTACTCGTGCTGACTAATATGAAAAATGGCCTTGGACTCACACACACTTTGTGTTATCTGAAAGCTGCAATGGTTGTGGATTACTATAATATAAGTTACTAACGATAATTAATAGACCCATTCGCTTCATATGTACTCGAGAAATCGTTAAGTTACTATTGAATCTAAACCTATTTTGGTGTTTTAACTGCTTTCTGTACAGCATATATGACCATTATATTGAAGATGAGTGTGTTATTTGTCAGTAAATAAATTGTTCTATATACTTTTACATCTATTTAACACACAAAGGAAAAACATATAATAGGTATATGTTTTTAAAATGCCTGTTATCTATTTATGTTACTTACCAATACCTATGTATCAAGTAATTTTAATAGAGAAAGTAGCTGATAGTCTTGATTAACCATTGACCAGTGGATCTCCAAATTGTTGTTCATTAGTTATAATTATAATTAAGCTATTTTTTATAGTGTTAACTGGTGTTAATTAAAGAGTTTAATGTATATGTTTTTAAAATGCCTCTTATCTAGTTACATATGTTACTTACCAATATGTAATATAGTAATAAAAGAGAATGTAGCTGAAAGTCTAGATTAACCAATGACTGCGGTAGATCAAATTTCTTTTGTTCATAATAATAGTTATTATGATATCTTTACTGTCATATATTTTAGTCCAAGTTCAAAATTAATAGAAATGGTGAAAAATCTTAGATAAGCACAATTTATTGGAAAAATAACCTAAAAATAAATAAAAAACCTGTACAATGATTTGGTTTTTCTGTTTTATTTCACAGCGTATGTAATAAAGGTACAAAAAATAATTCAGATTTATGTTCAATTTTAACTAATTTACATCTCACTTTCGAAGCTTTTCAAACCACTTTGATTTTTTGAAAGTTGTTACAATTAACTTTATAGATGGATAGATATGAAGACTTCAACGGCTCCTCAAAAACTTCAATACGATATCCTTTAATCAAAATTTCTTTATAATCATTTTCATTTTTAGTGTGTATTGATTGTAGTTCAATAACAAAGTCTTCTTCTCTCATAAACCATTTGTTATGCTCTTGTGCCGAGAGTGTAAAGGTACTAAAACAAAGTTGTTTTGACCTTCCTTTGCACTGGTTTTTTTTAATAAATGGATAACTTGTTTGGTTCTGACATATACTTTCAAGTTTTACATCAAATCTTTCATTCAGCCGTTGAGCGACTTGTGAAGCGGCTTATTGCCTTGTCTAATCAGATTTTTAATAACATACAACATATTTTCAAACGGGTAAGCATTGAAACTGTAGTTTTCAAAATCTCCTTACTTCATGAACGATGTGTGTCAAATTGTGTATATTACTTGAGACATAGTCCTTTCTATATATGATTTTAAATATTTCAACAAAATGCTCTAACATTTTCTCTGCAATTCAAAGGAATTGAAAATGTTTTTCGTTCGAACAAATTGTGATGGCACAAAACAAATGCACAAAATGGTAATAAGCTTGGGGTGGTAGGGTATCTTTGAGTATTACAAAACCTAAATAGTACGATATTCGGATCCCTTCCAGTGGGCTAGAACATCAATTGTTCGTACAGATCGGTGAATTTCGCTAGGAATGCGGCATTTATACAAGAATTCATTGACCCTTTCGATATCTTTGCTGCACCACTTAGTAATGTATTTACCAAGATTCCCATCTCGCCATCCAATCAATAGACGCTTCATAACACCGAGATCAATCAAGTGAAGTGAGTCACTTACAGGAACATCTTCTACCATATCTACATTGAGTTTTAGAAGAGGAGAATCTACCTTATGTCGTCTTTTTTTGACCGAAAAATCCTTGTCATTTCGTTTAGGGCAACCAGATCTTAAAAAAGTGACAGTGATTCAGACACGTGATTCACCCACAACAGTACATTTCAGGCAGCCTTGTTTGCCGTTGAAATTAATAACTCCTTTGATTAATGCACGAGCTGGCGAGTCACAAATGAAAACTCTGACTTTTACTGGAATCAGAGAGTTTCCCATTCTTATTGATAAACCACTTTCAGATAGTTCATTCAATTCTGTTATAAAAGGATCCAAAAAGACTTTCAAATTATATGGTTTGTTGTCTCCTGCATATATGCCTATAAATAAATAAAAATACGATTAGTATTTATTAACAGACTAAACATGATCCATTAATTATAACAATGATAACATTCGTTGATATCCATGACAGCGCACGCTACAATGTAAAAAATAAATTTTCTAACATCTATCACGTTACGACCAGATTCTGTCCGATCGTGGCTCAAAGACGTGGCTCAAGACTTAAACGACCATTTTTTTTATGAAACCGTATATCAACAAGTAAACAAAAAACATGTTCACGCAAACCATAAAAATATCAATATAATAAAAGAATACACCACTCAAAATTTGTGCAGCCATTGGACGAGCAATAAATATCCAAACAAGGTCCGAAAATACCTTCGTAGTTTCATTGAACTATAAGCAATCACATAGCTTGTATAATAATAATAATAATAATAATAATAAAACTCTTTATTCTTAAGAAAAGGCGAGCTTATTGCTTATACTTACCTATCACTAGTGGAGGCAAGAGTGGTGATTCAGATATACTACATAATATTGGCCAAAATTGTTTCCTTGAGCTGTTGTACCTATGGGCAAACCTTCGATATTAACATTCAGTGTAATATTATCATTTGAAGAAACGACATTGTGTTCAAAAACTTTTGTTAACTGCTTCTTTAAGCCATTGTGCCAATAATGACCAGTTCCCAATGGAATAATCTGTATTTTCTCTCTTGTTGTTTGAAGAAGCGTGCGGGCATCCATAGGTAAAATGTTGTTAATTCTCTTATTAAGAATAACAGAAAGTTCGTTATACGCTAAGTGCGATATATTATATTTAATAGCCCATATTTTAACATCTTCTCGAAATTTAATGTTTTTTTCTATGTCCATTTTGTCTACTTCTGATTCATATTCATTTTTGTCAATACTATCACTAACCAAATCTAAGTCACTGTCGGATTGTACGGAACCCTCCAATGAATTGTTTATTCCCGCTTTTTCGGAGCCTAATTCGGATAGCGTATTTAGGGTTACCCATTCTGCGTGTCTCTTATTTACTCTTCTCCTGTATCCTCCACCCCTTTTGAATCGTTTCCATTCTTGAAAATCGGCCATTTAAAAATAAATTTAACTTTGCAAAATCGTTACGCGCACATGGTCTAACGCACAGTCGTTCGCCGTGTTTCAAAAATCACTCTTTACCATTGCCTTTATAATACTTCTATAGGTAAAGAAGCGCTCATAATACTTTTGGTCAAGACTAGCTCACCACCGTTGAATCATAATAGCTTCGCGAGCTCATTGGCCTAGCACTTTAGAAGCTTTTTTGCTCTCATAACTGTCTGATGAAAGTGTAATTAGTTTTATAAGATACTAGACTTGTTACTGTCTTATAAGATAATATTGTAGTAAACTACAACAAAAAGATAAACAAACAAATGCTCTTGAGAGAATTTAATTTGTTCTTATGTAATGCTATTATAAGTAAGAAACTCTACACCAAAACATTTATAGGTGCTTTATTAGTCATGGTTTTCTTATAGTCTTTTGTTATAGGATTACTGTGCTAGTTGGCTACGAGATTGTTTTGTAGTCGTATAGTGATCTCAACTAAGTATGTTATAAAATCAAGGCTCTTGCAAAATGCGTCTATAAGATCACTATAAGACTATTATTCTTTGGAAGACTATTTAGACTTCGTATATGCTCTTATTAGACTATTAGACTTGTTACTGTCTTATAAGATAACATTGTAGTAAACTACAACAAAAAGATATACAAACAAATGATCTTGAGCGTATTTATCCTTATGTAATGCTATTATAAGTAAGACACTCTACACCAAGACATTTATAGGTGCTTTATTAGTCATGGTTTACTTGTAGTCTTTTGTTATTGGATTACTGTGCTAGTTGGGTACTTTGATATAGCATTCAGCATTCAGGCCTTCTCCCCGACCCTCACCTGGCACTAAAACGAGGTTGGACCTTCCCTCTAAAAAAATGCCAGCCCACATCATACAGGAAACGCCGCCGTAGGAGACTGTTTCAGCGAAGCAGCACTTCGAAAATCACTCATCTGGACGCCTGGAGAACCAGCCTATTCTGTGGCTGCCAGACAGACACATTCTGCTCTCGTCAGTAAATAAAACTGTCCGCCATTGCTATATTCTCCAACTGACGTCCTCTCGAGCAAATTAAAGGCGCGCTTGCTGGTGGCGTATGATCAATTTAAGGCATGTGACAAATCTTTTTGGAACGAGGTCCGATTTTTTCAAGCGTCTTCTGATCGTTCACTGACTGGCAGCTACCCCTTGAACTTGTCTCAGCTCCTGCTGTACATTAATGCCAGCGAGGTCGCGATTCTGCAGTAACGTCAAAGCGATGTAACGGTCGTCTCTCTCAGAAGCGCACCGGAACCGGCTGCTATTTGGTCTCCAATTGATGGTACCAGTTTGTTCAAACCTCCTTTTTACTCTTGAGACGGCAGACTGACTAAATTCTACTTGAGGAGCAACTGTACGTTGACTAAGGCCCTACTGCAATAAGGCAATAACCTGAGCGGTCTATTTTGGTGTAGTATCCACACTTTTACGATAATAATGAGTTTGGCTTACGGAGATGTTTTTGCTTTAACTACTGATAAGTGTCTGCTAAAAATAAACCTGTTCCGGGGGGATTTATGAGTGATTAAGACGCGAAAACTTTTTGCGACGAATAGCGTACTTTCCAATACTTCCGTTCAGATATTTTTATTTAAAAAAGTTCTAAACCGATTTGTATAAAAATGGTGTCCCTAGAAAGTTAAATAATTAGGTTTTCATAGAAGTATATATTTGGTGTACATCCGGTTAGTCATTTTAGAAAAAAACTGGTTTTTATCCGACCTGAGGGGGTGAGTCGATTTAGCTGCTCGCAAGTGTAGTTGCTTGGTCGCAGCCCGCTGGCAGACGGTCGACAGTTTCCGGTGTGAGAGCTGCAGCGAAGAATATTGGCACGCTATTCCCTCGCATCTCTCTCTGTCACATGATTTACGAGCAAAGGGTATGTGGAGCCAACTTATTTGTATCTGAGGGCATATCTAGCTAATATATATCGATTCCCAGCCGGTCACCATTTTCCGTTATGATAAAATTAAAGGAGTTGCATTATCAATTATGTCGATCGAATGCAATAACAATTACACACATTACAGACATGTGTCACGCACACATATTTATAAACACTCATAATAGGATTGGTTGTAACTTGTAAGAGATTAACCTCCCTATTCTGAATTTTCACAATAAAGAGTAGAAACAAACAAACAACTGCAAAGATTTCGAAGTGCTTAAAATGGGTTTGAAGAGCACTCAGTCATGATAACCATTTCAAGTGGACTTCCTTGATAATAGCGTTCATAAATTCAAGTACTGCGTAATCTAGAGCGACTGGCTTGCCTTTGAACGTAAAGCCATGAAATATAGGAGTTTTATAATATTTTTACTGTTCGGGCCATAAATTCAGACGGTTTACCGACGTGTAATCAAACCTGGGCAATGGCTGAGATTGAACGTTCTTCTTCTTCTTAAAACGCAAAGATGCCTAACTTCACTGATTACGATCCGAACGTTTATTTCGATCATTTCTGTCTCTACGTTTTTGAACCAATCGATTTCCCGTCTCCTGACATCGATTTCCAAATAAAAATTAGGAATAAAACTATAGGCTATCGCTTTAGTTTAGAAATCTTTACCTAAAACTTTCGTATTTTTTTAGTTTTGCCATACCATTCAATGATCTTTGTCATACCATTCAATTATTTTTTTTAATATAGGGAATTACATCACAGAAATAATACAGACAGATAGGATGCCATTATACCGTATATTATATAACCTGTATACTAATTTAAAAATTGACATCTTTATGTAAATAATATTAAAATAATAAGTTATATACGAAATCGAAGAATATCTCGGTTATTTGACATTATAAATAGGATAAAAACGATTTTACCGCGTGAAGTTTGTAGCATCCGATCCCTCGGCGATGTTGCAACCAGGGTAGACTGAAGTGCTGTGAATCGTCAACTGCGGGTAGGCGGCAAACTGCTACTGTTACCTCGTAGATTATAACGGTGGTACATGCACACAACACTCATTGTATCTTGTACCTATTCGATAGAAGAGTGTTACAAACTCTTTTCTACGTGGAACCCCTTGTCTTAAAATGTTCTCTATACCCATTGCCGAACGCAAGATCGTAACACAAAATACAGCCAGTGAGGCAGTGGCGTGCCCAGGGTTGGTGAATGGGGCAAGCCCGACATAACTTTTTGTGTTATTTACGCTTTTTATAGAAAAAAAGTTGTAGGTACCTCTTTACTCTTCAATCTTAAGTTTGAAATTTACTGCTTGTGTCGTAGATTCAATAAAGCACACTGAAGCCATGCTACTGCTAGACAGAATTTAACATATGCTTACCAGTGGCTTTAAGAAATGCCGTTTTATTTGCTTGAGCGAGTGAAATCAAATTAAGGCAGGACTTACCACACGCGACGATTTCCTCCATTGTAGTTTATCAGGCAATATAAACAACAAATCAATTGAAATTATGCAATAAAAAAATTCTGATCTGTAACTTGCTCAAAACAAACGGAACTAAATACGGAACACACTCGCATTCTACTTCATGCTAATGCAAGCCTGGCTTATTCGTCAGTACAAAAGTCGTGTAGATACATACGATGTTTTGCGTAATTTGCCACAGGTTAGAATGAAAGAACCACTGATTTTGAAAGCACCGTTGCAAGCCCATGTGTGCGAGCGAGATGACTAGCTGAACTCATCTCGGTAAGATTGCAGCGAATTGTTGCATTGTCGATAACCTGTTTTATCGCGTGGAGCGATCTGCGCCCGCTAGATAGCAATAGGCGCTCGCAAATTCATTGATTTTAGCGATCTTTAGTTTAGCGATCTTTTAAAGAAAAAGGCAAGTCGGGCTTTTCGGCTTGTATAAAGGAACCGCCACGAAGGCCATGTGTGCTAGAGGCTTCACGCATCGATATAATATGATCCCCAATATATCGATGGCTTCACGCGGTAATTTTGTTTGTATCCTATTTTAACCCAGTAAAATTAGACTTTTGGTTTGAATTAATTCCGACAAAGCTGAAAAAGATTTTATTTTTCATTGGGCATCGCAAACAACAGTAATATGAGATTGTAACTGTTTATGAGTGGGGAGTTAGAAACTATGGCAAAAAATACGAAATTTTTGGCGCTTTTTCGGTTTTTCCATTATAAATTCTCAACAGTAATTCATATTTAAAAATATTTTACTTATAAATTTCAGAGCATAAAATTATACATTGATTGATCTTCTAGACATTAAGTTCGGTTTAGCCGTGTGGTCCTAATCCCCAATCAGACATAGGCACATGTTTTACGTATCATACATAGTTTTACGCTCATTTCCCTGAAAACGGTTATTAAAAACGCTTAAAAAAACTTAAGACGACAATAAAATTTGCCTATCTTTCACTGACGATTATCGCCATACCGCTAAAATAAATTTAATCTTTGAATTTATTTTTATGCAATACAATTTTTGTGAACTGAATTCTTAAAAAGGAAGTACCGTTCAGAATGTTAGGCAAAAAAAACGAAAAAAGGTTTTTTTTTGTTTTTTTTAGGCTAACTCTCCACTTACATTACTATGATTTGGGAAGCCCAAAGTGAAATAAAATCATTTCCAGTTTTGTCGGAATTAGTTCAAGGTACGGTCCTTTTTTGGTCTAATTTGACTGGGCTATTTATAATGTGATAAGTTGAATAGGACAGCCGATATTGATTTTTTAAATATTTTGTACATGATAGATCGAGCAAATGGGCCCTGTCACAGTCTGGCCACTAAAACACAGTTCTATAGGAACGGTCAAACGCACGGGTCAACACCCATCCGGCAGCCTCCCCGCAGAAGTGCGGGACAGGGTAGGACCCTGGCTTGCGGGCCAGTCTCCCCTAGGAGTCAACTTTCAGGCGCTCCTAGACGGCTTGTGCACAGAGCGGCGTCAGCCATTCGATTGTGCATTCCGACTAACAGCCGGGGGAGTCTGGAAACCGTGCTGGAAACAGTAATGTTTCCTATAGAGCGGGAGTGGTTGTTCTTACGACATCTGCTGAAACGATTATTCGGCCACCCGATCCGGGGTGAATTAGCCGGGCAAAGGATGCCGTGGTCCGCGATAGATTCGATAAACACCGTATTACCGCTAAGTAGGGGAGAGGACCGTGCAAGCGACCTCGATCCTGTAACCAGGATCTAGGTCAGGACCCAGGGGATAGTTAGGGGCGAGTCTGCCCGCTGTTACCTTTCCCGTTGCCTCGCCGTAAGGCGTTGGCTTCTGACGGGCAGGTGGCGTAAGTAGACAGTGGATTGTTTTTCGTCCCAAGCCTTCTGCGCTCACCTCACGGGACACGGAACGATCTTCTTCTTCTTCTTCTTCCTATACCCTGTCCCATTTACTTGGGGTCGGCCATCCTTGTCCGTCTCCTCCACTGAGCACGATCTTGTACTGTGTCGGCGTCGAGTTTTTCAACCGTCGTCAACCAGGTAGCGGATGGTCTTCCAAGAGCACGTTTCGTCGTTGGCAGGTCTAGGGCAAGCTTCACCATGTGATCATCTGAGCGTCGCTGGACGTGATCGTACCACTGTAAGCGTCTTTCTTTGACTTTATCAATTATCGGAGCGACTTTAAAACTTCCCTTAAGAACTCATTTCGGATTTTGTCTAGTAGTGTGACACCCGCTGACCAGCGTAGCATGCGAATTTATGTTGTATGTAGTTTATTAAGATGTTGTTTGTTAGTCGCCCAACATTCTGATCCATACAAGACAGCAGGTCTAACGGCTGTCTTATACATTTACCCTTTGATCTGAAGGGGCATTTTTCTGTCGCTTATAACGCCTAGGAGACGGAACAATCTAATATCGTTAAAACTTCCTGAGGTGACGGGTTTGCCCGTTGTAGTTGACAGCTCTAGTTGTACATAGATCTTTTATTTTTCATGAATATAAGGACTGGACTTTGAATTTGAACTTCAATTAATTTATTGCACGCACCGAAATTCTTGTCCTTTCATTTTACGCGCTCCATTTCACAACCCCACCAACGCATAGAAAAATGGAGGCGAGGACGTGAAATTGACAAGTAAATTATAGCCATCGTTCACAGCTGTGTGTTGTGTGTGTTGTGTTGGCCGCAGAGCGCGACAGCTGCAGAAACACAATTCACTGCAGAAGTGTCTCCATTATTCGCCGCGTATCGCGTGCTATACAAACAATGGCGGCGGAAACGCTAGAGCCCTTGAGTTTGGTCTTCGTTTTTATGTAACTTTTATTACATTAAATACCGCCTATGAATCGGCGAGGCCCGGGCAGGACCGCTTGCAACAATGAAAGCTAATGAAGGGAATGTATTGATGTTGTTCAATCTGCTTGCATTTCCATCGTCTTCTACAGGGTAAGTTTTTAATTAGTGACATATTTTGATAAGTGCAGCAACTTTTGATGAGAATATTTGGAAAAACAAAAAAAAATTTTTTTTCTTCAGAATTTGTTATTGTTTTTTTTTAATCGTTTAAAAGCGTTGAGCACGATGCGCTGTTAAGTGGTAGGTAAATAATCGATAATATTGTTTAGTAGCTATATTTTACCTACCGCTAAAAGGCGCAGCTAGTTCAACGCATCTCAAACTGTTCTTCAATAGATAATATTCACAAATTTGACAATAAAATTTTAAAAAAAACAAGTTTTTTTGCCATTTTTTTAAATCATTATTTTGTTGTACTGATTCGCCCACTACAAGGATGTCACTAATTTCCCCTGTCACTAGATTCCCTTTTCGGAAGCCAACCCAGGGTACATCAGCTATGTCATGGTGAAACTTGTAGGTTGCTATCATAAATGAATGCGTATACAAAATTTTGGGTCTCTGCTGTTGACCGTTTGAGGAGTTCCCTCGTCGGGAGCCAACCCAGGGTGGACGGATTTCAACCACAATATTTTCAGCTCATACCATGACCAAATGATGCATGCATGCCAAATTTCGGCTCAATCGGATGAAGCTTTTCGGCGCTATCGTTGGAGAATACACACAGACGACACACAGAAGTGCGTCCACAATACTTTCCTTAAACAGGAAAGTAAAAAACGGTATATTTTTAAACAGTAATTATTTTTTTTGCTAATATCAGGATTCTGATGTCTTAATAACATGGATAAAATATAAAATATTCGATATAAAATAAATAAAATATAATATAAAATAAAATATTCGCATTCGATAATTTATAAAATGATTTTCGAAGTTACGGGACACATATGTCCCATGGTCCTTAAAGGTATACTACTATTTAAAGGAAGATATTTAGATGTCATAATTTGATTTTATTTTAAAATAACTTTTGCTAATTGGAATATTACTATTGTCTTCGTTTATTTATTAATTTGTAACGTGATTATTTGATGTTAAATATTTTGATTTTGATTATTTTTTATTTATTATATGTAGATTATTAAATTTATGTAATTACTACATATATAGTAGAAGTATTGAAATAATCAGAAAAAATAAAAGAAAGGGTCGCATTCCTAAAAACTATAATAAAAACCTATAACATTATATATTATAACTAACTAGCTGTTGCCCGCGGCTTCGCTTCGCGTAAAGTTTCGAATCGATTTGTTAATATAAGTAGGGTGGCGATTATTTGCCTTTTTAGACGCTACCTTTAGATATATAGTGCAAGACATCCCCCCTCCCCCCCCCCAGATGCACGCTACCTATATTGTAGACGTACGCGTCTTGTTCCTCGCCACCTGCGCCGCCTTCCGCTGAACGCTGACTTTGCTGGACCAGCAGCCGCCGTCGCCGCCTATTAGGTGTTTCGGGGTGCTTGCACGCGTGACTAATTTTATAATATCTCTACAACTATACCACCTAGAAACTTGCAGTAAATAGCTAATTTGATCTTTATTGACCCGCGATAATGGATTAATTTATTTTAATAAGGATTCTTATGTCATTGCTAAAGTATTCAACAAAAACTGCCTACTTATTTTTCTTATTTTTTTGAGACATTAAGCAGTTATTATAGCCTAAATATAACGGTTATATATATATGCTGTGGCTGACTTTTTTATAGATCTCTCAGAGGTCGATGTTTTTGTCATACATTGTTTTCACATAGGTAGATATCAAACCGTTTCGTCAGCGCACGTCGATAAAGCAACTCGTCAGCTCATTTTTCTCCGACGACAAATATCATGATTTCGTATTGAAAATCAAAATTGATCACAATATAATATATCCTATAGCACTCATAGATAATGGAGCTTTCTATTCGTGAAAGAATTTTTGAAATCGTATGAGTAGTTTCATAGATTACCCCTTACATAAAAAATTACAAACTTACAAACGTTACTTATTTATAATATTAGTATAGATATAAAATATATGTTTCAATACAAATTAATGAATTGTCTATTTATTCAAAGTTTATTCTATTCATATTAATAAGACAGTGAAAGCCAATGATAATGGAATGCAGTTTGAATGGTTCTTACTTGTCATGACTGACACTCATTTATCTATTCCAAAATTTTAAACAGCTGGAACGCCTCATTTCTATTTCATCAAATATGATATCTTTTTCATGTAAATACATTTTGAAGATAAATCCGTCTATCTACTGCAAAACAACACGGCTTTCCTAACTACTGTAAGTTCGTTATTGACTGCACTTTTTCGTTGGCAATAAAAACGCAGCCACGACGACGTCTGTTTGATAAATTTTAATGTCTTTTAACGTTCGTTCGCATTGCCAAAAACCGTTCAAACTCGCAGCATCGCCGTCTATTGTCAAATTTAATGAATCTATAGCGTGAAATTGCTGCAACACAGTCAACTTGCGTTACATTCGTAGTAATCTTTTTATACACTGTACTTGGAAAGGTATTTTAACGCCCTTTTTAAACGTAACGGCTCGTTTCGCTGCTTTTTGACTTTGAGGTATTTGTTAGGGGCTGTTAAGTAACGTGTATTGCTTAGTGCTTTGATTTTACACGAATGCCCACAAAAAATGGGTGTAATATGTTTAGGATTCATGTATGTATGTATTCCGTTTCTTTATTCCATCGTAACTTCTAAATGCTATAACCGATTTATTCGATTAACCGATTTAACCTAGAACTGATTGACCGAGTTGGCTATGAAACTCTTTGGCTGTAGAATAGAGTTTGTTTCATCTAACATGTCAATTGTTTTTAGCGAATGGTTTTTAGCGAGTGGTAGCGAATGGTTTCGTGGAGCTTGGACCATAAGATCCAATGTGTATTTGGGTCAGCCCAACTAATGATTCAGCTCCTATTCATTAGCCTTCTCAAGTGAGGGACTACCCCGGAAAGGACTCACGTGTCCCAGGCCTCACGGCTGGTGGATTGCCCTCTGGCGCTAGTAGACGGTTTGCGCACTATGCGGCGTCACCAAATCAGCTGTGCACTCTGACTAATTACTTAAGGAGTGTGGAGAATATAGATATATGCTGTTTCCTAAGCATCGAGGGTGGATGTTTATCTGTAAACCACTCTTGAAATGACCAATCGGCTACCTGATCCTGAATTCAGGGCCGGTCAAACGATGCCAATGGTCCGCGATAGATTCAAACTGAATCACCGCTGAATATACAGCAGGTAGAGGCCGCGCAAGCGGCTTCGGAGCCGTAACCAGTCGGGAGGTCGGAGGTATCCTAATGAGTAATTATTGATGGATATATCCTGCCATAGTAGTCCAGGGGCGAGGCTGCCCGCTTCTCACTTACCCGATGCCTAAGGCTTTGGCCTCTAACGGGTGTATGTTGGATTTGCTGGGCGGTAGATTTGTATCGTCCCTACGTCCTCTACGCTCACCTCACGGTGGACAGAACCATCATTATCGTTAAAACTTCCTGGGGTTACGGGTTCGCCCGTTGTAGTTGACACTTCTAAGTGTCATTTGTTTTCAAATTGCAGTGCTATTTAAAAAATGCGTGTCTGCATTGCAATGGATTTAACTAGTGAATATTTTCACTATATAATTTTCTCAGGTCAAATCTTAAAATCAAATATTTAAATCAGGTCTATCAGTGGCTGAAACGTTGGAGAATCAAGGCTAGTGCAGCCAAATCCCAACACATTACTTTTGCTCTGCGGAGAGGCGATTGTCCAACAGTGAAACTGGGAGAAGACATACTACCCCACAACAACTGCGTCAAATATTTAGGCATGCACTTGGATAGACGTCTCACCTGGAAAGACCACATCAAAAATAAAAGGACTCAATTGAATACTAAATTCTCAAGTATTTTTTTTTTTTTTTTTATTTATTGTGTTTATTCACTTATTACTAATCAACATAACAGTAAAACCAAGGCATGTATGAACTGGCTGATAGGACGTGGCTCATGCCTTTCCCTAGAAAACAAGATGCTAGTTTATAAGGTGATCCTTAAACCGATATGGACTTACGGCACCCAACTATGGGGCACAGCCAGTGACTCAAACGTAGAAATCCTTCAGCGATACCAGAACAAAGTTCTGAGGTCCATAGCAAACGCCCCATGGTTCACCCGGAACAGTGAGATCCACGAACACCTCAAAATGCCGACGGTTAAGGAAGAACTGCAAAAGTACAGTGCAAGATATAAAATGACACTGGTAGGACACGTGAATGCCCTAGCCTCAAACCTAACAAACGTAGGTGAAAATATAAGAAGGTTAAAACGCTTTGATGTGGCAGACCTGATTGACAGACACTGACACTAGAGCAGTCAATTAATATTAAGAGGAGACTCTTCGAGGGAGGAGTCATCTTACACGCCTTCAACTCAACAATACATCTGATTATGGTCTTCAATGCTGTGACCGATTGCAGATAGAAATCAATTGAAAAAAAATAATATATATATATAATTTTCTGCGATTTTAAGTGTAATCTGACAGCTCAGAAAAGCCTCGCTCCGCGTTAAACCGCTGATTGGCGATGATCAGACTTTAGCGATGAAGCACCAATCATGACGATGATTTATAGCGAAGTTGCACAATTGAAACGCGGTCGTGTAATCTCAGTGACGAATTCCGTAAAGGTCGGCCAATGCTGTCAACAAAAAAACATCGATGCTGTACGCCGTATAATCGAAACAGATTGAAGTGTGACCTAGTATGAGATAAACCCGCCGTTGTCCAGGGCAGTCTACCCTGGACAACGGCGGTTGTAACATCGCCGAGACGTCTATTTTTTAACCGCCGTAGTCCATGACAGTCTACCACGGACAACGGCGGAGGCAACATCGCCGAGACGTCTATGTTTCAAACTGTGAGTGGTAAAATTCACACTTTGTTAATTGTTTTTTCTTAAATGGTCATTAGACTACCGTTTAGTGGCTTCATTTCTACCCACTTATATCTCGAGCGAGCAATACATGAAGCTGAAGACATACCTAATTAGTTTGCCTGTATTATAACGGTGGCAACGTTAATTGGAATTAATTAATTGAATCGGGCGATAGCGTTATAATGTAATTATTGTTATGCCAGCTTCCGACGTCGAAAATCCGGTCATTAAAGCGCATCGGATCCGATAATACGGTTAATGAGCACACTCATTGAGTGCCGGCTCATGTATGGTCTAACTAAAAGTTGTACGTATATAGACGCTCGTAGTGATTGAGGAATTCCCAAGGTGACCTACAAAAGCACCAAAAGACCATATTTTATGATCGAATTTTTCGACAGCTGAAGGAGGACATCCTAGTGGTGGTAGTTTTTTAAATTTATTTTTGGAAATTCACAAAAAAAATCGCCGAAAAATACTATAAATATATAGAAGAAAATAAATAACCCAGATAAAAATCGATAAACGATCGATAACCCAGATAGATAAATGAATGTTCAAGACAAATGAATCAAGAAAGAAAATTATTTCATTCTTCATTAGTATGAAAAATCCGGTGCAATATTTATTGTCGACATCACTTATAGCCTTCATTTACTTCTATCCTCATCCAAAACGTTTTTTCGATAAAAAATTGAAATAAGCTTTATTTTTTATTACGTAATTAAGTGGTTACCAACAAACATTACATCGCATAATCTCAAAATCTCAAAATAATTATAAATTATAAGTACAAATGTCACATAAATAATTAGATAAACGTCAAACGTTTCACGCCATTAAAGCTCTATTTAATCAACGAATCAACGAAATCAGTCGACAGGCCATTTAGAACGGCCTGTGACGTCTACCACTAGGCCTTTTGCCTTTTCGTGGGGCTTCTCTTGAATCGGGCCCATAGGCCCGATTCAAGAGTCATAGGCTTTCATGAGTATGGCGTCTCAGGGCTATTCACCCTGAGCCAGACTTCAATATGTATGCTACTCTCGAGGCACGAGGCAGGTCTGTTTGAAGGAACGCATTCAGCAGCATGGTGTTCTCCTTCGTGCCGATTTGGCACGCGCGAACGAGTTCCAGCAGCTGAATTACGTTCAACAAGACCAGCTCGTCGCTCTCGAGGCAGCGCATCTCGTCCAGGTATTCTGGATATTCTGGTTCTTCTGGCTGGGGTTGTGGGGGTGGTGTAGTCGCTTTTTCTTCGTCCGTTTCCGTGCATGCGGACGCTGTGGTTACTGTGGGCGTTTGGGAGCTGGTGGACTAGGCGGTCGCCTCGACCTCCATCCCCTCCTCCTGCTGCGGATGGGGCCCTGTTGACTGCTGCTGCAGTGGCTTCGAGCGGCGTCGCCGGTTCGACTTCCTCTCCACAGCTGGCTGCTGTGGAGTAGCCGGCGGCGCCGGCTTTTTCCTCCACGACAAGGGCTTCCTAGGGGCGGCGGTAGGCTGAGACTTCGCCTGCGTCTTCCTCGGCGCTGGGCGTGGAGGAGGCGACGAAGGCGCGGCGGCGGTGCTCTATTTAATAATCTTCTATATCTTATCAGAAAACCGCAGAGACATATCGACAGAACGTGCCAAAATGACTAATGATTTTCATATTCTGATTTCTATTGTAGAATAACATATCCGAGTGTCAATTTATTAACCAAGAAGTTGACTAATCCTTCGAGGCCGTGGCGGCCGTGGCGGCCAAAAGCTATAATGAAGCATAATTTTGTGGCCTGGTTGTGAGAACACGAAAAAGAATTTTAATACAATTATGCCGGATTTTAAAAACCCGGTCCTTACGCTATCATTTCGCCAAAATGAAATTGGTAAATTATTTCCATATTAATTGTAAATTATCTTTATTCTGTTACTGTTTCCAAAAAAAATAAAAACGAGCAAGATTTGTCTTTAGTTTTTGAAAACCTAGAGATGATTCTCAATATTATTTACACCAGCGTATGGTCTATTTGCATAGTACCGAGACATTTTTTGGAACTTTCATACAAAAAATATAAGAAAAAAATGTTTGAAATTACGTAATTTCCAGAAATGTTATGGCCATACTTTTTTTTTTCTATTTATTAAAGATACTTTTGAGCGATATAAAAAATAACACAGTGATCTTAAGTTATTTTATTATTGTAATCTAATTTTTACTATATAAAAAACTATTCATTTGATAATTTATTGTATTATAATTGAAAAGCCAAATCGACTATATTAGACGACGCGCGAAGCCGAAATCGTCATTCGTAATTGGCCACTGCCAACGGTGGGACGTATTCCCTTGTCGCCGTGGTATACCTATACATCTTTATGAATATATCGAAAGCGCGCGGGCGCGTGGCATTGCAAAAATACCAAAATTTTTAGCTCGGAAGGGAGCCTTAAGTACCATGGGACATACACTACTGTGAAAAAGTCTTCGAACAGTTACCCACAAAATAAACGATGTGTCGTATTTTTGAAAGTAATTAAGCGAGCCCATTCCTTTTTTTTGTCGGGCTTGTTCATTCATCGGAGGAGTCATAAAACTTTATTAGACATTTCTGCAACCTACCTAGGTTGGGAAACAATTAGAAGAGTGGACAATGGTTACATTTTCACAAAATGCCGTTCTCGTCTTTACTTGAAAAAGGGGTTGTGTTTAATACTAATGTTATTTTTGAGTAGTTGCATATTGAGCACGTCGCAAAACGGTTATTGTGAAATGGTATTTGATTCTCTCTGCGAATATTTAAAAAATATATAATTCGAAATACCGTCGTTTAACCCTGCCGCGGAAAATTATTGATATTGCTGTTGACCTGTGCACTCTTTTAATATATTTTATTAAAATGAATAAAATTAGTGCAATGGATCGACAAAAAAATATTCATCACCATAAAGAAGGACATTCAGTGCGAAAAATCCAACAACTGTACTGCTTTAGTAATTCATGTATCCGTCTGAATACAGTCTCTCATGAATTCTGACCAAGGGTCCAACCCCATTCACCGAAAAATACCCCTAAACCATAGCAGAACCTCCCCCGTGCTTAACTGTTGCAGCCAAACCCTTGTCTTTATATTGTTCTCCGTGGCATCTGCGGACGAATTGGCGGCGATTAGATCTAAAAAAATTGATTTTGGACTTGTCTGTCCAGGGGACTCTTTTCCACTGTCCATGGTCCAAGTTTTATGTTTTTGGGCAAATTTTAATCGTCTCTGACGATTATTCTTACGAAATAATGGTTTCCGCTTGGTCACACACCCTCGAAGATTATTTTATAGCAGGATTTTTTGAACCGCCTCTGGGGTCACCAAAACGCCGCAAGACTCATTAAGATCCTGGGCCAGATCACGGCTTGAGTTTTTTTTTACCTCAAGGATGAGACCACTTTATAGTGCTCTGATAATTATTCATCAATCCTTTTAGGTCTTCCACTCCTCGGACAGTCTTCGATTTGGCCGGTATTTTTAAATTTTTTGATCACATTATAGATTCCACAAACATATTTTCCAGTCAGTTGTTTGATTTTTCGCACTGAATGTCCTTCTTTATGGTGATGAATAATTTTTTGTCGATCCATTGCACTAATTTTATTCATTTTAATAAAATATATTTAAAGAGTTCACAGGTCAACAGCAATATAAACAATTTTCCGCGGCAGGGTTAAACGACGGTATTTCGAATTATATATTTTTTAAATATTCGCAGAGAGAATCAAAAACTATTTCACAATAACCGTTTTGCGACGTACTCAATATGCAACTACTCAAAAATAACATTAGTATTAAATACAACGCCTTTTTCAGGTAAAGACGAGAACAGCATTTTGTGAAAATTTGACCATTGTCCACTCTTCTAATTGTTTCCTAACCCAGGTAGGTTGCAGAAATGTCTAATAAAGTTTTATGACTCCTCCGATGAATGAACAAGCCCGACAAAAAAAAAGGAATGGGCGCTCTTAGTTACTTTCAAAAATACGACACCTCGTTTATTTTGTTGTTAACTGTTCGAAGACTTTTTCACAGTAGTGTATGCGTGTGTCCCATAATTTCAAAATCATTTTATAAATTATCGTATAAGAATAATTTAGAAATTATATGTATATATATATTTTGTATGTTATTGAGACATCCTAATCTTAATATTACCAGTGAAAAAAATATTGTTTAAAATATACCGTTTTTTTTAAATATCGCAATTGACCAACAAACTCTGGTGATTCAAAATAAATAAATAAATTATCTATGACCACTTTTTCAATTATTTTTTTTTCTTTTAATATGTTTTTTAGTAAGTACGTATAATTTTTGAGTTACCTAATAAAATACATAATTATTTTTATCACAAAAATTTCCATACTCTACCTTAAGCTTATGGTCCTCAAAGGTTTAAAGAGGATAGAAAACTTTTGAAATTGATTGGTTTTTCAGTAAAAATCAAAATATGAGAAATTTTATAAATATGTAAGTAAAAATAAGAAAGCCGAAATAACAATTAAGTGATTTTTGACGAATTTTATTAAGAAACTAGTTTTATTATTAACACTCACATTCTGTTTTCTACTTGTTTCAGGTACGTAATCACATTCAATTCTACTTACAAATACATGACACGTGTATTAGGCACGTGCTCCATTCCATACAGCCATACAACGCGACAGGAATGTTCATAACTTTAAAATTAAATTTCACCGCTTGTTCTCTTTACGGGAGGAGGTAATCAATTACCGGTAAGCGTTATAATTAATGTTGTAATATTTTAGACTAACGGGCATCTCATTATCTGTAATATATTATTTTTTAGTGATAATGGGAACTTTCTTGGATAACGAGCGCGAGAGATTTATTATCGCTGAATTACGACTGGCGGTCCTTTACTGGCTAACACTTTGTAAGAGTAACGAAATAGCTGCAACCTCAGAAGTGGGTGATGTTGCAGTCACAGAACAAGACATACCGCGATAAGAAAAAGACACAAGTCTAAAGTTATAGTTTTCCTACTCTCACATAAATAAGGTGCTAACCATATTTCCAGTGTTTTCAATTTATATATTGTTAACCCGATGGAACTATTTATTGAAGAAATCTGTTTTTAGCCGCATCCCGCTTTTTGACGCATAATGGTACGTCTAAGAGGCGCCATATTCTGAAGTATTCTGATTTTTTCAATAAAATTAGAGTTCAATCCACTATTGATAGGCACTAATTGATAGGCACTAATTGATAGGCACTAATTATGAATTATATTTATATTAGACGTATTTAGAGAGCTACGAATTCTAACTAACGCAACCACTTTCGTCTAAATCTGTACACGTAGGTACTAGCGAGTAATAAGCAAACGAAAGCCATGTAAGCTTTAATTTTTATCTCAAACTGCGACGTGTATCACGCGGCATTAGCGCCATCTAGCTGCATGAGTCAGAAGCCTAAAATAACGGCTGCTTTGCTCTATTCAACTATATATAAATGAATCGCGCATATCATGTAGTTATAGAGATACAGTCTTCACCGAGGCGACATGTTTTCGTTGCATGGGGTTTTAGCAAGATACCCCTTACTTACCGAGCTGAAAACGTTTCACGTCAAAAGTAATAATAGAAATATTCATACACTTTACACGATGTATACTAAGTATATAAAAACTGTTTTGGATATTAAGCATAAAAATCAACATTTCATTTAAAGATCTATGTTATTTTCAAATTCATCCTAATTATAAAGGCCATGTCGGGATAGATTATTTTTAATAATTCAAATCAATCAGTCTCATTAAGTGTTTTTATTTCTAATGAAAACCATTAAATGTTTTATAGCCCAGATACAAAATTAAGCCTTGATAAAACAATACATAGATACATACTGAACGACCTAATGACGTCTCCTATAGCTGATTTAGTTTGCGTATGCGGTCCCCAGTGTACATCTATACTCTTTCACTTCGTCACTAGCCCATTACATTTTCATTGTATCGTAACGTTTATGTCTCATAGTCATAGTATGTCATGATCGGGAGCTAATGGGCCCTTGCTGAGTTAGCCACGAAGACCCATTCTGTTCAGGGTTGGTCACACTCACGGGTCAACACCCATCCGGCGGCCTCCACGCATGAAGTGCGAGCCCGGGCAGGACTCTGGCCTTAGGGCTAGTTGCCCCTAGGAATCAACCTTCTAGCGCTCCTGGACGGTCTGCGCTCCTGGACGGTCTGGACGTAAGCCAATCGACTGTGCACTCTGACTAACAGTTGGGTGTCTGGAAGCAGTACTGTTTCCTATAGAGCGGGGGTGGTTGCGGACCTTACGGCGACTGCTCTTGAAACGACCATCAGCTCCCCGATCCTGGGTGAACAGCCGGGAAAGGATGCCGTGGTCCGCGATAGATTCGGTATACACCGTTTCACCGCTTCGTAAGGGAGAGGACCGCGCAAGCGACCTCGAACTCGTAACCAATCGAGAGACCGGAGTAATCTGGTCGCAATTGGAATTTAGGGCGTTAGTGTAAGCCCGTTGGGTAACACTCCTAGTTATCTCGCGGTTAAGGTGAATCGTCTTGGTCGCATTACATACAGATTTCATTTCCCATAGGAACCGAAAATATTACCGTATTCCTTATTTCTTTGATACCAAAAAAATGTACAGAAAATTACGTCCCCGGGAAATAAATGTCATGAATTTTCGATGCTTAAAAGGCGTTCATTTTGAATTTCAAACTAAAATAAATTTCACTATTGTCTACGCTTGTGTTAGTAGACAGTGTGAGCGAGTGGGTTTGCTCGCGAGTGAGCGCGCCAACATGACATGAGACAGCGCTATGTGAAAGAATGAAATGGATGTCGCCGATACCGGCGCGGGCGGACGCCGCAGCAGAGAATCGCAGTAATGTTTATCAGTGGTAATGTTGCCAAGCACCTAGGCGCAACACTATCGCAGTCAATTAGCCTTTGAATAGTTTGTCAACGAGGTGTACCCTACTTACTTACTTTTCCAAGTTTAATTTTTAGTTAAGAGCCGTATTACAAAATAGCGTAGGTATTCTTTTAAAACGAGTTGAAAACATGAACGCATTTTTTTTTGGATGTAACTATAAAAGATAGGATAAATAAATAAATAACTATTCAACCCTGGGAGAAAAACCGCGGCACTAAGCGCTCTTCTCTTGCGCAAGCAAATCTATACACAATTTCTAATTGTTTTTTGCAGTGTTTTCTCCTTTCTAATGACAATAATTTATATTATGTCGTATTGCTAAAAGAGTGCACTTTAATATAGTATAAGTATTATATAAGAGTCTCATTTTATTTCTGAGAAAATTAGAATGATACAGGAAGATTTTTTTTTAATTTTGTGTAATTGTAAGTAATGTATACCTTGGATATGTGGTCAAAAAACGAAAAAATAAAGCCGTAGTGTACATCAAGAATACATGACGGACATAAAAAAAATAGTATACGGTTTTCGTTGTAGTGATATTACTGTATTAAGGAGCTCAAAGTTTGCCTTCCGAGCGTTTTACGAATAACGACTTTCGGAAAATGGGCTGAATAAGTAAATAATATTCGTTACATCTAAAATTAAAGGCCGCTATGGTCAACATCAAGAAATGGTCCAGGTAATTCAGTAATTAAAGTTTGTAGAAATCTCTTTATTTCTTGGAATTAGAACGCCAAAAATCCACTTTTCTTGCCTTTCTGGAAAAAATATGTGAACGGGCTCTTAAGTTAGTTTAGTAGTTAGGTGTACCCTACTTACTTACTTTTTCCATAAGTTTAATTTTGAATTCAAAACCATGAAACGTGCATACCAAAAACACGAATATTGTGGCCCAAAACCAAATAGCAAAAGGAGCAGGGCTATGATGAAACGACATCATGGCGTGGAAATGACGTAAGTACCTTATACCTATCTATTATAATTGTATTTTATACCTATATAATTAGTAGAGAGAGGGGTCATTCCTTACCAGTCGTCATTAATAGTAGATTAACAAATCTATGTCCTGAAGTAAACTTTGGAACACTGAACCTTTATTTTAGGCGACGTGAAGCCTGGAATAACGATGGGTCTCTTGATAATATTAGAAATGCGCCTGCGGATATACCCACCCAACATGAAATGCACGCCAACATAGCAGGTATACAAAATAATGTAAAAACATATACACGTGTACCGAAAATGCACGTGGACGCCAGTACTTCCCAATGTAAGTGTAACATGTCGCATCGTACGTTTTATTAATCACACTGTGTATTCTAAATTCAATAATAAAATTAATCCATTTTATCACGTGCAGCTTATCATATATTATATGACCATGGTGAGCCAGTTGAGCGCTCTGCAATCGATGAACTAATATTGTGGCCTCAAGCAGACCCAAGCTTGTTTATCAGTGGAACGGGACACATCTTTTGTTTTATCAGTGGAACGGGACACATCTAAAAATAAAAAAACCTCCTTATGCTCAATGAAATGAAAGAAGAAACTTTAATCTTAATTTCTGGCAGAGGAGTTTATATAAAAGATTGTATAATGTTATCAAAATAGGGTAAACCTATATAAAATTGTATAATATTAAAAAATTGTAAAGAAATATTGTAGAAAACAGTATAATATTGTTATATTTGATAAGGTTTGTAAAGAAATCCGTTTATAGGATGATGTTTTTATTTAAAATAAAATTAGTAAAAGCTACTTAAAAAGTAGCGAAGAATAGGGCTTATCCTTATGCAACACAAAATGCCTTCAATTGAGACGAATTAAGCGAAAAACTAAAAAATTAAACTATTGATCACTTCGGCAAAGCCGTTTTATAAATGAAAGTGACATTACGAAATGATTCAAATTTCGAATGCTACCAACATTTAAAATATGAGACAATTGGCTGAGTTTGTTATCAACGAGCCATTAAATCGAAATAAAAATAAAAAAACCTCCATATGCTCAATGAAATGAAAGAAGAAACTTCAATCCTAATTTCTGGCAGAGAAGTTTATAATAAAGATTGTATAATGTTATCAAAATAGGGTAAACCTATATAAAATTGTATAATGTTAAAAAAATATAAAGAAACATTGTAGAAAACAATATAATATTGTTATATATATATACATATATCTATATATATATATATATATATATATATATATATATATATATATATATATATATATATATATATATATATATATATATATATATATATATATATATATATATATATATATATATATATATATATATATATATATATATATATATATATATATATATATATGTATAAATATATATTTTTATACATTTTTAGGTATGTAAACGGAAAACTACGACACCATGTCATGGACACGTTAAAACCATTCTTTATGGTAGTAAATTTTCAACAAGAGCAACCATTGTCGGGCAGCTAAATGAGCCAGTTATACGAGAAAGATTTGCGGTTGAAAATAATAAACAGATACGTAAAGCTGGTCTATATGTAGATCCGGAATACAATTTTATTGGCGCGAGTCCTGATGGTAAGAAAATTGGAAATCAATAGACTTTTATTCAGCTAATTAAATAATTACACAGCTCTTTGTAAACATTCATGGTGAAATGCATCATTTAGATACCCTTCATAATTTTAGGCATAGTAATTGGTGAAGAAGCTGTGCTTGAAATTAAATGTTTTCCATCGCTGGAACAGTGGGAAGTAAAAGAAGAAGAAGAAAAAAAGATAGTGAAATGAAACAACGTAAAAGGAAAAAAACAAATATGGACACCACAGGATTAACGCTCGTTCAAAAGGCTGCGGCAATAAAACCCAACTTCCCCCTTATTTTTCAAAATGATGGCAGTTTAGTTATGAACATGAAACACAATCATTTTTATCAGGTAAGCTTCAGAAGCTTAGGTGAACCTGTTTACATAATTTGGTTTATTTGTAATTTTTAATATATGATTACAGGTGCAAGGTCAAATGAGGGTCACGGGAATGAAACTTTCCTATTACGTCGCGACAGCATGGTTATCGGACCCTCTTACTATCGTCAAAGTGAATGCTAATTATCAGTTCATAGAAGATATGATGAAAAAACTGGTACACTTCTATAAAACTTGTGTAATACCATAAATAATCCTGAGACGAGTACAGGGTGGAAGGGGTCGGTGCATCGATCCCAGTGAAATAATCGAAGCCAGGACAAAAACAAAAGACTAATTTATCTTGTCTTTCGCAGATTTCACGACAAATGTGGAATTCCGTCCGTTTTTATATTTTATATTTTAGAATATATATTTTCTGATACTATATTTCCCGAACTGTATCATTAAAAAACTGTCTATAGTGTGAATGGAATAATACAAACTGGGTTGTATTTTTTTTGGAATTTTACATTTAAAATAAACTTGCGGTCGCGGGACCGCCGTCAGGAACGAAGTTCTTTACAATTTTACAAATATAAACACGTTTATATAATTGCTATATCGAGCGGTAACGCTTTTTCGTTATTGGGACATTCCATGCAAAAGAGGAAAATGATATTTTAAAATTCAATTAATTATCTTATATAATTCAATATATTTTCACATTTTGTACTTGTATCATCAGCCACAATGAGCTGTCCCACCAGCCACAATGGCTTGTCCCACCAGCCACAATGACCTGTCCCACCACTCACAATTATAAATATTTATTTTGTTGCGTCTACGAACGTTAGCAATCTATTTTTTTAAGAAAACAAAAGCATAGAGTATATATTTTACAACATAGAAACAGCTATAAATAGGATAAAAACGATTTTACCGCGTGAATTTAGTAGAACCCGTCGTTTCGGCGCTGTTGCAAGAGATGTTGTCCAGGGTAGATAGGGTAGACCGTCCAGGGTAGCAGTCTACCCTGGTCAACGACGCATGCAACAGCGCCAAAACATCGTGTTCTACTAAATTCACGCGGTAAATTCGTTTTTATGCTATTAAAAACAAAAAGAAATGTTACCGTAAAAATATACAGGGGATATACCGCACCGATTTCATTTTGTGATAAATCGTTCAATTTTCTCTTATAAATCTTTATTGTGATATTTAAAACTAAATATGACTTTCGCAACACTTTTGAATTTTCTTCTTATTTTGACAACAGTCTATATTTGAATTTTGTACTTATTCAGTCAACGTAACGACATTTCGTCTGTCGTTTTCGGCGGATTGCACGCCTTGAATAAACTTCGTTCCAAAAAATATATTTATTTCTACCACTATGACCAACCCTTGACTCATAAAAAGGTTTAAAACGAATTTACCGCGTGAATTTTGTAGCACCCGACGTTTCGGTGACGTTGCAGTCGCCGTTGTCCAGAGTAGATTAAAAGAGCCAGACTGCAACGTCACCGAAACGTCGGGTGCTACAAAATTCATGCGGTAAATTCGTTTTAAACCTTTTTATAATGTCAAACAAACGCGATAGTCTTCAATTTCATAACCCTTGACTCTTTTAGTATTTCACCAGAAGGGTGTTATAGCAACGGTCTTTACTATGTATAGGTACATAGTAATGTATACAATTACATACCTACAAAGGTTCTTAGTTTCCAAGTCAAGTAATTCCATTTATACCAAAAATATATTGGTATCGTCTGGCAGCACTGCTCGGATCTGCCGGTCTAATAATTGCTTAGCGAAATACGCACTTTCGTGGACTGCATAAGAGCGTAATTTAAGTAAAGGTTTGCTGCCGTCCGCAGCACCGCTGGCATGTCTACTAATTGTTTAGCGAAATGCGCACTTTTGTGGACTGCATAAGAGCGTAATTTATGTAAAGGCGAGCTGCCGTTCGCCGCGAGACTGTGTGTGTAGATGAAAGTTCGCTATATCTGAACCGAAATTGGTCTGTTTTCCCCATTAATTTCGTAATGCGGTTGATTATCGCGGTGATACGAAGTACATCGAACCGTGTATATGTAAAGTTCCCGGTAAATTTATTTCGTAATTTTTACTGCACTGAGAGAGCTAAAAATCGTATTTTTCTGTTAATATTGCTTACAACGCCATCTATTATCAGAATAGTTTCGTCGGACCGCGACGAATCACCTTAAGGCTTTAGCCTCTTACGGGCATGTGGCGGAGCTTGACGGTGGACTGTTTTGTCCAAGTCTTCTGTGTTCACTTCACGGGAGGTAAAACAACTAATAGTTATAACTTCCCGAGGTGACGGGTTCGCCCGTTGTAGTTGACAACTCTAGTATGTCATGATCGAGATAATGTGCTGGTCGAACACTTTTGTCTTTAAACTTTAGGGAATCTTGGATGTCATCAAATGTTTAGTTTATTTAATCAGTCCTGTATTTCTCAATTTCATAATTTTGAAAGCATAAAACGGTAGATGCTAGATTACACAACTAGTCTATTATATGTCTGGTTGGAAAGAGCTACCTCAACTTTCAACTTTTTTATTTTATTTTTATTAGCTAAGGACAATAATCATAATGATAATATTATTTCCATATTGTGAACACAAGTGCAAGTCATTTAAGAATAGCCTTAAGTAATATTTATTAAATAATTGTTGCTGCCAACATTACCATAGCTCGAATGCAGCATATAATAGCAGTTTAACGTAGGTACTAAACTCGCGTATAACAAGACCGTTTTACATATGAACTAAGGAGACATTTCAAAGTGTATTTATTCTATCGGCTGTTCGCGCATGATTTGCTCGAAAATCGCAGGGACTGTTAGTTGAGCTTATTTTCTCAATTCAGTAGTTTTCTATCGTGTAGGTAATCCATGTAGTGTTCATTTCGTGTAGTTAATCTCGTGTAGTTCTTCTTCCGTGTTTCTCTCGGATTGGGATCGCCTCATTCCGGGCGCGATATTCAAGTAGATTTCCTATTCTCTTTCCACCCATTTTTTGGTGTAAGTTTTGGATATAAGGCAGATATCTGCCATAGGCATATGCTTATGACCGATTCTGGGCCCAGGAAGAGTTTCGAGGACCCTTCCCTGGCTAGGGATTTGCTTTCTCACATCCTTGTATACTACTGTATCCCGCTACCCACGCGGAAGTTGCCATGTTCGTCAATGCAGTTCAATGAGGATGCTAATACCATCCTAGACTAGTTTAGATGTGAGTCTTCCCGTGTTTAGTTCTTTTAGAGCTGATTGGCTATCTGCGATACTTATTATAAAATTTGGTTGCTTATTTCATCTTCTAATTTTCATATACGCACGTAATGATGGCGTATAATCCGGATTGAAATGCATTAGCATGTTTTCCTAGAATCATTGTTATTTTGGCCCTTATTCCTTTGATTCCAGCTGTCCCTTACATCGTCGGCTTTAGACCTATCTCACATCATACAATATACATATACTATTCTAAAGTTTTTGCTAATATGTAATTCATAATTGTTAATCAAAATTTTCTCAGGGTAGTTAAATATATCCGTATCGATACTCTGTAGTGCTGATGAGCTCAGCCCATTCAACGTGGCTGACGATCATGATGGAATACCCACTTCACGGAAGCGCGCGAATGAGGAAGCGAGAATTAATTGTAAGTCCGTGCCCGGGAATAGTTGTTTGGGACATACAGATTCACCTTACTAAAATACTTATTATCCACTATCTCTGAGAAGTTTAAAGACGTGATGCACCGCCAACAGATCTCTTCTCAACTGAAGGGAGTTGTAGCCGACCATCCCAAGAATGAACTCTATCTGGTACAAATAGGGATAATACTTATATTACCTTGCGTACGAAAATTTAAGGAATATTTTCTCAACCATTGCTAGTGCTTTAATGTAAACTAGTTCATGCCGATACCATACGGCTGCATTTACATCTAGGATACTTCGCACAATGGCGTCATAAAGTGTTTTAAGTTACGAAGTACGAAACCAACAGGACTAATTCGAAAATGTGACTTCGAAAAGTTAGTAATAGATTGTCGCATGATACTAAGTTCGCCTGTTGTGAAATTTCACAACAAAAAGTAGATACAAACAAACAAACATTTGTCTAAGTCACCAGTACACCGTTATAATTTTAGGTCGTCCACGAACATGAGACACTGAGAAGACTTTACGACTTACGACAAATTATTCACTAAGAGGTTAAAGAGCAAAGGCCCCAGGATAGAACCTTGACGCCCCGAGCGAATGTGATACAACCGCAAAGTGGTTGCATTGTTTCACATATTGTTGGCGGTTTTTAGGCATTGATTGACTATTTAAGCTTTTATTGTTTCGCTGGATAACCTGCTACTATCGATCCCTGGTCTCAGCAGTGACTTCTTATCATTCTCTTTCAGAGTGAGTAGAGCCCGTCTTTAGAATAATTTGCCGAGAAATATGAGAACCGGGCCGAGTATAACTAACACATTTTAAAACAGGTAACTCGGAGAACATTTGAAATCTTCCACATATATTTTATTTCCCTTCCCTTTTTCCACCCTTTTAAACCTGTGCCCTTAAAGGCTTTAGTTTATTTTGGTGTGGCACATTCTGCGCCCACAACGAGTTAAATATATTTGCAATGTTACGTTACTAACTATCCGCATACAATGTTCGCCAATCGGTCCAGGTTGGCTTTAGAATATTAGCAGTAGGCAATAAGATAGCCTTTTCTTATGAATAACGCGTTTATAATAATTATTAATAATAATATTACTTGTAAAATTACCCTTCTTGTAATTATTGAGTACTAAAAGTGCCGATCCATTTCACCGGTTTTTACCTTTTTGGCTGCTCTCTCCAAAAATGCTTCAAAAATAAATAGTAAGAGATTAATATACTGTGGCTTAACATTAAGCAGCGAGCGGCCGTAAAATCAAAGTGCGTGGAGACAAGCAGGTGCAGGTGCAAGAACACGGCGCAACAGATGTTGTTTGTCTCGACTCAAAAAAAGTCGATCATGGGGGAGTGACGATCGCGAGGACGCTCATCCTTTTCGTTTTTTTGCCACTCAAGTTGTTTAATCATACTTCGTGAAAGAAGACAGGAAATATACCTTAGAGTATTAATACTAAGAAATATACGCACTCACGGCTGATAGTATGATTCTTGAGTCAAGATTCTGTTTGGGTATGTTTGGTCATTTGCGCCGTTGCCCGATTTTTCGGCGGCGGCGTCTGATCACAGCTTGGGTGGTGTGGATCAATTTTTATGTTCAACTCCTATCTGGTAGCCTCCTCGAAAAGGGGCCCTAACCTGTCAGGACCGCTGTGAGATTCTGCCACGGTTCTAATATACAATCGGAGTGGGTTTTAAACTACGGATGAGAAGATTGCGGATTCGAGGGAATAGTTCGGTCGGTATTCCACGCTCACGCAATCCTGCGAATAACTAGGATGTCTGGAGATGTATGTTTCCTAAAGAACGGGGGTAGCTGTCGACATGACGTTATCTATCCTTAAATCGATCCGTTGGCCACCCGATCCCGATTGACCATGGCATGCAAAGGGCGCCTCGGTCCGCGATATATTTAAGTGAATTACCGCTGACTTCAGGCAAACACCGCGCCAACGTCCTCGAATCTGAGACAAGATTGGATGACGGAGAAATCCCGCCAAATCTGGTAGTGAGGGCGCGAGGCTGCCCGCTGTTTTTACTCCCCAGTGCCACGCGATAAGGCGTTGAATTCGCTTGTTGACGTAGCTAAATGGTAAAAAATTACTATTTAACAGTAAGCTTGGTGGGTCGCTTCTTTTCTCGATAATTCGTATAACGGTTTGAGTTATTCTTCATCGAACAACTTCAGAGCTTCTCAAATTTCTAATCTGATTAATAGTACAACTTCAAATATGCATGCATGTTTGATGTGCACTACGTTTTTACTTATTTTTAGTTAATTGTAGTTTGCTAAATACATGACTTTAGGCCGTTTGTGCACACCGTTTCTTAGATAGGCATCTGTGGTAGGACCAAATTTACCGGTATATACTAGGTAGTATGTATCTCTCTTTCGATTTTTTCGTCAGTTTTTTTCATTTTGTATCCTTTTTTTGCTTATATTAGCACGCTCGTGTCAAGTCTGATATAGCCCGAATAAATATAACTCTAAATAAGGACATATAAATGTATTTTAATCTGTGAAGTAATTTTTGATAATCTCTCTTATTGCTAATGGGGTGTCGCATGCAATTTTTATTTGGCCTTTGATTTCCTGTCACTATTCATTAATTGTTCCAAGCCTTCCGTTTAAATCAGATTCCGTTGTGAAATTTAATTAATTAAGAGCATTCTCAAATATCAAGGCGAATCTCCCGTCGAAAAGTCTAAAGGAAGTAATGTGGCAATTTAATTACGCCTTGTGACTAGCCAGTCCTCCTTCATTGACTTCATTAAACTGCTAATCTGCTCGGAACTTCCTCTAGCTCTAACTGGAGGGCGGTTGCAATTAGCCAGACGTTATTCCTGATATTTTTAACTACGTAGAAAGTTTAGGAGAAGCGGTTCGTCTTGATGAAGTATTGTTCTTTTATACTCGTTTCATAGAAAGGGTCTTCTTGTTCGGGTGTCTTTGCTGTGACTTTTTGGATATTTGCTACCACCTTTTTCGTTACTTGAATCTTGCAGAGTACCTACTGCTCGAAACATGGATCTACTACCTTTCTTCTATTATTAACTTGAAGGAAAATGGGCATATTTGTATGGAAAGTGTACTCGAGAGTATAATAAGTAGGGAGTTATAACAATTAAATTTGCTTGTATAAAGAAGTCATAATGTCATAGTTAAACTCATTAATCGTAATGTGGTAATGGAATTATACTTATCCTATGTTTCGAGAAAGTTTAGACATCCATAAACTTGTTAAACAACCCCAACGTAAAACGAATACCGACGGCCCAGGTGCAAAGTCCTAGGCGCAAGCCACACACAACGGACGTAAGACTCGGACACGTCGCGGACGCGAAGTCCGTTTAAAGAACTTTCATACACAATATATAGAAAAGACGCGACGCAAAACATACAGAAAAGACAGGCCGCAGACACGTTTATTCTTGTCTGCGCCCTGTCCGAGTCTTACGCCTTACGCCCTGTCTTGCGCCTTATGCTGCGTACAGACTGACGAAAGGTAACATGAAATGAAAGAATTTGTCGTCCACATTGATGCAATGTATCATGCAATGTTACACACTTTGTAACAAATTACCATAGTGTGGACGCCTCGCGCGCGGGACTGCGCGTGTGCATGAAATGCATGAAATGCATTTCATGCACACGCTTTGAGCATTTCAAGTCGCGCGCGGAGCGATCCGTGATTTGTCGGTTTTGCGATCGAACACAAAGGGGCGCGCGGTGTGTTCAGAGCGCCAACTAGAGTTGTCAACTACAATGGGCGAACCCGTCACCTCAGGAAGTTTTAACGATTAGTCGAAAGCGCCCGGTGTGGACGGGTTGTATTGACGCGCGCGCGAACACGAACTGAACTAGGTATGGACACAGCGTGTTTCAGGCTTCAGCACTGACGACGTTCGCGCGCATGCCGGAAACAGATGTGAGTTGGTATACTGATAAAATACTCACAATGTGAGGTCACACTGATAAAATGCTCCTTTCATGTTACATTGCATGTTACCTTTAGTCAGTCTGTACGCAGCATTACCTGACATGACATCTGGACACCGTTCATCCCTCTCTATCTTACTCTTTGGCTGTTTGGATTTCATCCATAAACTTAATATTATCGCTTTAGCTTTCGGGATAAGAAAATAAAATTACTCACTCGGGCCTAGGCATTTATTTTTAATATTGATATAGGTTTATAGTGTGTAATATTTTCTCTATATAACTTGAATATAAATAATATAGACAACTGTATTGTTTAAATAAAAGGTTTTTTATATTAAAAATGTATAATTATTGAATGATATATTTTGCAATTTAAACGCTGTAACTTTTTTTAACCACGTATTTCAGCGTAGCTTCTGTAGAATGAACTGTTTCAACAAACTTTGCAAGTGGGTACGAAATTACCCATTCTCTTTTGCAAGAGATAACATGCATTGTTGTCTTTATGGCCTTCTTCCTTGAGTTTGGCCTCCATTAAAAGCTGTAGCAGATCATAATTTTATGATTTTGCGTTATGCATTATACATAATCTCTCCTTGAAATCTTCAACGTCCCGAACACAGTTCAATAGAATCTGTTAGTTGATAAATGGATTATAGCATTTTTATTCTCATATAGCCGAACCCGTCCATGCGTTGCTGTGCTGTGCTTGTTGACATACAATATTTTTTGTTGTTTCATTGTCTGTGCAAATATATAAATTGTCTGGTATGCCAACTCTAGAACACGCAACGTATACGTGTCCATGTGAGAAGCAATCTGAGTCTACTCAATCGAAAACATTGAAAATGCTAAGTGAGAAAAATTATATCAATGATAGCTAGATTCGACTTTACTGGTGCGGCGTTCGAATTTTTCGAAATTTGACAGCGTTTAAAATGTTATTTCGAAATAAAATACTCTCGCGTTTTCCGACTACTTCCAATGCAATGTCCCTATAAATAATTTAAAATTATTTTTTATAAATTATCAATTATTTTATCGATAAATCAATTATTCTAAAAGACGCGTCTATTTGAATGCAACGTTTTTTTCAAAATTTCAAAGCAATCAGTTTCGGCAAAATTTCAAAGCAAGAAATTTCCGAGATTAGCGACTTAGTACATACGAACAGTTATGTACAGTTATGTACAGTTTTTATATAGATAGATAGATAGATAACACTGATAGAGTGAAAAATATTACAAAACAAAATTAAGAGTCCCTATCAATTTCGCCGCACGCTTAGTTTAGGTATTTTCAGAGCAGCGCAGGTGTCGCCGTTCGAACTATCGTAGTCAAATGAAGAGATACGGGCGCAGCGGCAACAAACAATCTTGATCCGCGACCGATTATCAGCACTCAAGTAGTATGTAAAATTAGTAAAAAATATGTTGTATAACATCTCAACGTTATTATATGTGACTCGATAAATTGTTACCTACTAAAAAAATATATTTGTCATTAAAAGTTTGAATATTTTTTTTTTGGACATACATAATAATAACAGAAAATAAAAATTTCGTCACATATTATGGTTATCATTTCTTGTTTATACTCTTTATTGTGAAAATATGGGCGGGTTTATTGTCATATGACAATCTTTTACAACCAACCCTACTATGACGTGTTATATGTATGTGTGCGTGTAACATGTCTGTAAGTGTGTGTCTTGTTATTGTATTCCATCGACAGAATCGAAAATGCAATTCCGTTAATTAGATCCTAACGGAAAATGGTGACCCAGTCGGGAATCGAACCCGGGACCTTACAATGTAAGATCAGAAATATAAAATACCGCCATTAATCGGTTATATTTTTTTATGACCTAGCGAATAGTGAGTTTGGCATTTACAAAGTATGTATAAGTTATTGTTGCAACTATAAAACAAAATATAATACAACCAGAATACATGTTGAATGAAAACAAGCACGCTTCTTTACGAGAGGCGCTGAACTAATATTTTCACGTCGTTTGCAAGTGTTGGAGAAATTTGATGCTGTTAAAAGACACCTTCTTAGTTCCAGCCATAAAGCGCTTTTTGCTTGTAATATCGTATCTCTTTCAATTTCGTGACGGTCCTTTATTTGTTGTTTCATATTTTCCAAAAATAGCTCCTTGGCTATTTCATACTCATCCGATGACATGTCTGGCTTTTGACATGCTTCCCCGTAGTCACTACTATCGGCGTTGAATAAAAGACGTATTTTTGCTTTGTTGTCTTCGTCCTAGTATTCTGCATAAGTTTCTGCTGTTCAATTTTTTTCACATTAGTAGATGGGCTTTTATCGAAAATTGTTTTATGTAGTTTATATACCAATGTTCCCGTATTATACACCACTACTACCACGTAACACCTTAGTTTGTAGGAATCTTTCAAAGCAAAATTAATGCGTTTTACTCCAATAAATTTTGCGACGATAGCATTGAATTGTCCAGCTCTGTTGATGTTTAAATTGTATAGGAGACTTCGAGCATGATATTCGAAGTTGGAGGTATTTGAATTTAATTTCCGCAGTAAAGTGTTTACTGTGGGGACACTGCTTGGATCTAGTTTTTTTCAGCTGTGCAGAAATAGTTTTCAAATTTTGTGTGTTCTCAAATATATGCTTCGGACTGTTTAAAATGTCGTTTTGTAGATTATTTATCTGTCTACCAAGGGAAGATTTTGCGCTTTCCTGTATCAAACTGCCGATTTAACGGATATCCGTAGACGTTTGAGTCGATCACTATTGAGCGGTCTTCGTTCACCAATTGGCATCGATGTATCTTTCGTCAAATTCAAGTTCTTTTCATTATAGTTGCGTAATAAATAATTGCTACATTCAATTTATTCGACAGTAACATTTTGACAGGCTCGGCTTTCCAAGTTGTACTGAAGTTGTACGTTAAGTTGTACTGAAGCATAGAATTTATTCGGCATCTTGGAGTCTACAAGTGTATTTATTCACGAATCATTCGAGCGCGTGTGGGTGGACAAAATCGCGGAAATAACAGCTGGTAGAGACAAGTTGAGACGATTACAGAACATCGGAAAAACGAGATGGTGGGCCAAAGACAAAGCATTGACAACCATCATGGAGAAAATTCGATACGTTGCGTTGATAAAGACTCTAAGTGCCATATCTTTGAGCACGGAGTTCGAGCCAAAGGTTTCATTTCATACAAAGCATTGATGGATTCCTTTCTTAAATTTGAAACAATTCTGACAGCCTGCGCTTCAAGAAAATATTCGATTTATCAACCCCTGTAAGCTTATACCTGCAAACTCCTACACTAGACTACCTTAAAGCTTGGGGATTTATCAAAACTTTGGAGAAGAATTTGTGGAAACAATTAAATCATTTTGACGACATTTTCAGTGCTGCAAGTTTGTTTGAATCCCAGGTCCAAGAATTAATTCAAGTCGAAAACGTTGATGTTGAAATACAGACCACGCTGCCATTACGGAGAACATCTAGAAAACCGATGATGAAAAAAGAAAAAAGATGAGTTATGTCAAGATGAAATTGGACTGCTATCTGCGGACCCAAATAAATTTTCTCTATTATCGTATACAAGGTCATCATCAACACGACTCTAGTTAAAATAGATGAAAAATTCAACTGCAATGAGCATTTAATGAAGGATGTCGCTTGTTTGGATCCGAAAAACTTCCACGAAATTGACAAAGGAGGAAGAAGGACAAAGGAGAAATTGAGGAGGAAGAAGAGGTTCCGATGCTTGCCGAAGTTGCATACCATGTGCATGTAAACTTTTGTCTGAGTATAATATGCACATAAGTACGAACTCCAACTTATACGTAGCTTATTGTACAATACTCACAATGTCATTTACGCAAGTGACTCGCGAGAGACGATTTTCAGCACTGAAGCGCATTAAGACCAGGCTTCGTTCCCTACTAGGTCAAGAACTGCTAGATTCATTGATTATTCTGAATACTGAATCGGATCTTATCAAGGATGACTAGGATATCAGTTTTTACGAAAGAGTTATTGACAATTTAGCTGAAACTTCTCCTCTTTTAAAAAAAATGCTGATTGGATAATACATTATCAATTAGTTAATTGAACTTTCTATATAAAAATATATAAAAATGTATGTCTTATTTTAACAAGTTATTGGCACTCTAGCTGAAACTTCTCCTCTTTTATTTTTGTTTTTGATGGGATAGTTATAAATAACTAAACTTTTTTCATAAAACTGTATGTCTTTGAAATTAAAAACTTCCTAAAATTCGTGCCTGTTTGATTATTATTATCATTTGGTTTATTGGTTGACCTGATGGTATCACTTGATCCTAGGCGCGCGGCGGGCCCCTAAAGTCATAATCCCACCCGGGCCCCTTAGGCCCAGTCCGACCCTGCACATACACGTAAATACGATTTTAATAAATAATAAATGCTAAAATAGTATAAACATATCAAATCGTCAAAATATTGCTTTTTTTATACGAATAAATATAGTCTCAAAATAATCCAAAACTATTCATGTGCCATACTTTTTTATTTTATTTGTTTTTTTTAAAACTTTTTTTGTCGAATAAAAAAAATGTTACGGGTAGACATAACCCTTAAAGTTTTGTGCGCTATTTATATTCCACAGTGTATGGTTATATACAATTTCCCACTGAAACTTAAAGATGTTAATAGAAACCTTTGCGATATTATTATAAATTACTGTTATTATTACCAAGTAAAAATACCTTATATCTCCATCTTTTTTACCCATCGATGACGATCCAGGCAATGTCTTATTTTTGTTATTTAATTCTCTGCAAATATACATTATATATTTATAGATTTTTTGAAATTTATTTTTTTTGAACAATTATTTTAAGTCAAAAACCCTACTCTTTTTCGCTTACGATCCAAAGGTATCAATGACGCTTGCAGCGTTGCCACGCCGACGCTGGCGATGGACAACATTTTTACCCGTATTTATAGATTAAAGAAAGTAACAAACTATAAAAAAAATTAGTTAAATATAGTTAGGAAGGTGAAAACAATTTGCCTACGAAATTCACACGCCTTTCGTGTTTTTTCAGCTTTTTTTCTAACTTTAATCTTGCCCTGATAGTAAAGTTTAATGTTTTGACCTATTTTCTAAAAATTAAACACATTTTTTTGACATCTACAATAAAAAATACTGATACGGTGAGGAGTGGGTCAAAATGCCAAAAATTTAGCGTGACGTATTTTATGGATAGCCCCTAATAAATCTTGCAGTATCAAAACCGCTTAATCGACGCATATCCACTGTCGAAAAGCGCTCGGCCGGGCGCGAGTATTCGCGCGCAGGACGCGAGAATATCGCGAGCTCCGGAAATCAACGCAACGCACGTCCACCGTCCAGTAGCCCTCGGGCGCGAATGCACGGACTAACGCGAATGAACAGCGCGTAAGCATGGATTTCGATAATTTATTACAGAGAAATATGTAGACATTAAATAAAAAAAATAAAAATACTGGGTGGGTAAATGCCTCAATTATTGAAATGTTTATATCTTGTAATTATTTTTATTATATTCTTACGCGTAGACGACGTTTTTACACACGATTTTACTGGGTTTATTCATAGTACAACACATTTTTTATTAGTGTTAATTGAATAAATTTAAAAAATATATATCGTAGACTTACTAATATATTATATGCTTAGTACGCACATTTTTTTTTCAGAACGTTTTTCGCTACCAGTTAGCAGAAAAACGAATTGAAAAACCTCGTGTTTCGTCTTTATGTAAAAAACCATTTTTGTATATTTTTTTTCCTAATTTATACGAAGTTGTTATCAAAATAAAATTTCGTAGACATACTAAATAAATAGGTGTTGTATAACTGTGAATTAAAAAATATCAGATATATCTTATGGTTATTGTAAAATTCGTCCTGAAAAAGTGTGTATTTTCGGTTTTCACATTGCGAAATTGATAGGGGCTCTTAAGTGTTCCAAGAGACAACAGTCTCAACTACTTCACAAGTCGATTTATTATTTGGTTGAAAACTATGACTTGCGATATATGAGGTTTTTTCTTGTTTCTGTGCTCGTCAAGCGAGTAGTTTTAAACACAGCTGGTTTGGGTTTGTTCTTTCGTGGCGCGCCATCTGGTTTTCAGTCCGAAAAAAACTACAATCACATGACGCAAAGCGCTTCACGGTCGATGAGTTAATCGTCGTCGTTATCTCTCAGTTTTTTGTGCGACATTCGCCGCGTCTGCTCAATAGGTGTTTTGAAAGGAACAGTGAAAGACGCGGGTCGATGTTATTTGTACTCTGTCAATGTCAAACGACGTATTTGCAACTTTATTATTTTGATGAATTTTTGTGATTATCTTTTGAAATAAAGAATTGATATCTCAGTCATTCTAAGTGTTATGTCGTCATTTTATTGTCATACGCTCCGGCGTTTGTATCGAGAAAATGTCATTGAATACCGACAAGCAGGGCCCTCAATGAATTATGTTAGCTTAAAAAGTAGTTCTAACAATGGTTTTTGCATTTTGTCTTTTGTTTTGACAACTTATAGATTAATATTTAGAAATCTAAATTAGTATTAGAAAAGCTCCATAACACACAGTTTTACATTAGGTATATATGGGTTTATAGGTTTTATAATAGCATTATATACAGTTCTCTCAATAACAAACAAACTCACAGATAGATAACAGATACGTTTTCTCTTTATATAACACCTAAAAAAATATACAAAGAGTACCTACTTGATATTGTTTGATATTAGATTATTGTTCTCTTAACCACGGTCCAAAAGACACTTTGAAATACTGATTGACAGTATTTATATTCCTAAAGTCCTAATGGTACTTGTCTTGCTTTCTGCTTAGCAAATTCTTGTACGAGAGCTTTCAGAGTCTAAAATAAACTTTTGAGTTAAACATTTTGCATCTCCCAAAATTTTGCGCCCTAGGCGATCGCCTAGGTTGCCTAGATGGACGATCCGGCTCTGCCGGCAAGGCAATCTTCTCCTTGAATGTCTATGACCATGACTACGATTCTCACTTCCAGGCCAACTTCAGACTGGATTAAGGTAGCCAGGACATTATTCCAACATTGGATTCTTCTCACCTAGTTCTGTAATTACATCAGTTTTCTTCTCACAAAATCCAAGACTGCTTTGTCAAAAATAAAACGGCTGTGTCACCACAAAACTGACCCGACAAGTGGCCAAGGACTTATACAAGGATTTTGAGCGTGATGTCCCTTCGGAAAGAGGGTTGAGCTGATTGAAAGGGATAGTCGGCGACGAGCGCGGATAGTAAGAAAGCGACGCATTAAACACATTTGATTCAATCGTTTACGTAAATACACTGACCGGCGAAATTCCTTGTGATTTCGGCCCAACAAGGCATATGTGTATCAAAGTGCAAGTCTACAAGTCTAATATTTCATGAAATATGGGTAGTGCGCCATAGGTGGACCGATTTCAACCGTAACTTTTTTTAACTCTTGCCATGACCAAATGATGCCTGCATGCTAAATTTCAGCTCAATCGGATTAAACGTCTGGACTATGTGTGTAATTACATGGTTACGTGTGTATTGCATGGTTATATTTTTCTTCGTGTAATGTGGCCAGGTTCTGTTGATCTAGTAGAGGTTCATACACCAAGTCGTGTGTATAAATCGTCGTGTTAACGTATTACTGCGTACTTTTACTTAATTCAGAACTCCATACCTTTATTTTATGTACCCAGTAGTTGACAAGTTAGCGCGACGCATAAAATAACAGCTGCCCGTTCGATCTAAATAAACATTAGAAAGTGTAATTATGCTTTTTATCAAAATGTCGACCAGTAAGCGCGCAGCCGCATAAGCTAATACATTATCATTGACTTTATGAACCAGTCTCAGCCTTAGGCCGGATGTAGTGCTGAATGTTGAATATTAAGGAATAAATGGAGGGGAATAAATTAGCTTGCTTTGCGTTCGTTACACATGCTTCATTAACTTCGAAATAAGCATTTGAATTAGACACAACCTTTTGAGCACATCGATTCAATGCTCACGGAATTGGACTTATTAGAAAACAGATAATATCCTAGAGCAGCATTGGACGCTTTGGCTAAAGCCACCACAGAATCTTCTGTGGTCTGGGACTGTACGCAAGAGCTCAACAAATTGGGAAAAGCCAACAAAATCACCCTAATATGGACACCGAGCCATCAAGGCATACCCGGCAACGAAGAGCGTCCGTCGGTTTGACAAAGTTAAAAGGACTTATTAAAAATTATGTAAAATTTCCCTAAGGATTGGCAAGACTTAAGTGCAAACCTTTTACAAGATCCTAGAGGCTTTCGGGGACCACGCCATGACCATCTCTTAGATCTTTCGTTAATGAGTCCAGGCCAGGTTATGACACGTCGTCCCAAAAGTATGCTGCCTGGGTAACCTTGTCGTTCGCCTCTTGTAGGTCCTCGGCGTGGGATAGGGGTTGACAAATGCAGGCAGGATAGGGGATGATCTTCATCCTGCAGCGTTGCACAGTCTATATCGGATTCTCTGTGTAGCTCCAGCGGATGATATTGGATAGGCATCTTGTCACTTTCTCAGCCTGTTGAGACTACGCCAGGTGGTATAATGAAGATTTATTTATTTATTTATTTTATTAACTAAATGTATACAGCATATTCTTTATATAAAAAAAAACATTTTATTAATTAACATTAATATAGCCATTAATACATTTTAAATTAGCAAAAAATATAAAGTACCCATTATAAAGATAATAATTTTATAACCTTCTTTTTAAGAAAAAAGGAAAAAGAAGCATTTCTAAATATAAATGTATAAGTACAATAGGGGAATGGAAATGGAAGGGAGGGATTGTTATAACACTATGTGTAATATAGGTACGTTCATAAATGGCCATACATACGTATACTATTGACATATATATACATATAGACATACATACACACATAAATATATTGTATATAATAAAGTAATAAGTAAATTTAAATTATTTATCGTTCCTGAGCTTTTCTTCGACTGCGTGAAGAAAGATACCTCTTCAAAGATGGCCGCACATCCGTGGACAGCAAACCGCGTCTCGGTAAGCCCTCACAAAGCCGACACAACAATATCATTGACTAAATGTGAACTTTAACCACGAAGGATCCTGGATTTTCGTTATTCAAGTGGTTCATCAGGCTTTCTACCTCAACGATATGGTTCCGTGTGTTTTTTGGATAATCTCCCAAGTTAAAAATACCGCTGAAAGGGACCGATTGGAATCAAGAGGAGACATTAAGCGCGATGCGACGGCCCAATTGGAAACCATCCCAGAAGACGTGTTCCAGAAGTATTATGTACTATGGTGGAACCACTGGGAGCAGTATATCCATTACCAAAGGGATTATTTTGTAGGAGTTTGGAATGAACTAATTTTGTAGTAATAACTGTAAAATTTGCCGATCAAGGGTTTGACATTATAAATAGGATGAAACTAATTTACTGCATGAAATTCGTATCGCCGTTGTCCAGATGTCTACCCTGGACGACGGTGGTTGCAATATCACCAAAATGTCGGTTGCTACAAATTTCACGCGGTAAATTCGTTTTATCCCATTTATAATGTCAAACAACCGCGATAGTCTTCGATTTTAAGGGTTTGATACTTTTTCAACAGCGTGAGACATAATTGATACCTTTTTTCACCGTCAAATTATTATTTTGCTACTAATATCTTTTTAGCCATCCCATCTGATGCCATCACGTAGAAATGATTTGAAATTCTTAAATCAATTCATCTCAAATTTTTAAACACCAACTCAACAGTGCAAGCAGTCATTGACCCAGCTGTGCCTTTTATATTAAACGCAGTTTTCTAAATTACAGATCCATAAATTATTAATTGCGTTGGCGCCAAAAACAGTTAATCGAGGTGTTTAAAACGCCATTTTGTCTCATTTGCCTGACAGCAGAAAGGCTTATTGTGGCGTCGCGTCGGTTATTAATTTTATAGATCTCTCCAAGATTAGCTATTTTTGGATTTTTAAACGATCCATTAGCCGGATTAGCTGATTAAGTATGGATTTTTGAGTTCGACTGTATATCGAATGGCTTTATTTATTTTATTAAGTCTAGGCTCCGAAACTATCATCGTAAATGGTCATGTAAGACGTTATAATTAATCTTGATTTAAAATAGATTACGAAAAGGTGGAAGTTGCATGCTATTTAAATAATAATAATAATAATAAAACTCTTTATTCTTAAGAAAAGGCGAGCTTATTCACATTCGATCATCGATATATTATATATCGATGTAATCGATATATTATTTTCATTAATTAGGAATCGTTTTGACGTATAACCATAGTTTTAGCTACTCTCAAGTATAATATTACCTAAATATTAAATGACTAAACTTTTCATGAATATTAGAGTCGTGCTTCATCAACCTTTTTTTAATTGTATGTAACCTATATTTTACGGAAGAATCTGGCCACATTTTCCATACATATTTTGAAAAAAAATGTTATGGTGGAATATAGAAACGGAAAACATACATAGATGAACCCTGGACACATTACACTCCTTTTTTATTGGGCAGTCGTGTAAAAAAACAAAGTTATCAACTTCAAATTTACTATAAAAATATATTAATAATAACAATAATCAAATTCTAAAATATAATCTATAAATCTTTGTCTTCTAAACATCTTCCTTTAACAACGTATTCTTGTAGAGGTTTTAAATATTCCAATTGGTCTCGATCGCAAATGCCATTCCTAACCGATTCCATACAACCCCAGAAAAATACGAAGAAAACCCCAGAAAAGGCCAATGGGAAAAAATGTATGGGCACTGGGCTCACCTCTTCAATAACAATAACGTATTTACCATTGGAAAGATCTATTTATTTATTTTATTTATTATTACTACAACATACCTCAATTATGAGCCGTTTCAGAGTTTTGACGCGCGGAATCTTCTTAAATATGGCTAATTACACAAAAACCCTAATGCCAATTATTTATTTAAAATATATTATTTGCAGGAAAGACCCATAAAATATAGTATTTATGATACACAGTCATTGGGCACACCATGTTTGACAGCTGACCTTAGCATATTACATACATCAGTAAACAGAGCGGCAATGAAATCATGAGACACATTACAGAGGTCAAGCAACAGTATTCCCAGTATTTTCCCTCCATATACTATTAATAAACTCGAGCATTTTTAGGAATATATAGTTTGTACTAAGCGTATATACTGTATCGTTTCGGGTACCTATTCTGCGACGGTTTACGTTTAAGAGCGTGTTAGCATTTTTCATGCGTAAATCAAGAACTTGGTAGTTTTTGAAGTGATTTTGGTCATATAATTAATCGGTTTAGCTTCTTTTGACTTCAGTCATCGTAAACACCATATATATATTTATTTTATCTCTATTGGATAATTATTATAAAATTGGATAATTGACTTAGTAAACAGTGGATTTCGAAAGCGCGATTTCTAGATGACGCGCAAAGACTCAATTTTGAAGTAATATTACACCAATTATTATTACTAGGTAAGAAGGTAGAAAATATTAATATGAAGGAACATATCGTGAAATTTAAAACGTATTAAGAAAAGTTCGACTTTAAAATCATAAACTTGTATTTTTATCACGTCTAAGAAAGTCAATAATCTAGAAATTGACTACAAGAAAATACGTTATATCTCATAATCTAGAAGTCATTTGAAAACATAAATAATTTTATACGTAAGAAGAATGATTGTACTATAAATGTGTAAAAAATAGAAAATATCCGTCTTCATCTTTTATTGTAATAATTTTTCAAAGTAAGTATAAAATCGTGTGCCTTGAACGGTCTAAAATCATTCTCGCTCTGGCGCTCGTCGACGCAGGGTCTATGTCGGTTGATCTCCCACCACCGCGCAAGTGCCGCGCGTAATATTTACGTAAATTATAGTGCGACTAAATAATTGTGATCCCTAAGTATTTTGTATTTTATTTATGAATCTGAACGAGGCTATTCATTTCAGCAATATTTTGATTAATAGTGGACTAAGCATATAACAGCTGTACTTAACTTATATTTATTTTCTCTACAAACGTGTTTTGATTCTACTTACAGAACATGGGTAGAAATGAATAAAAATATTATTATGGATCAAAAAAATCTGTGATGTCACGAAAATGTAACATGATTAATAATTTGCAGAAGGCAAGAGAAGCTGCGTAATATCTATTTAATTTTAAACAAGCTGCGTAATATCTATTTAATTTTAACATTTGTGTAAGTTATCGTTTTTGTACCAACATAATACTCGTAGTCAGGTAAATGACAAATCTATTAGCGGTCACCCATCAACCGCAACAGTTTATTTTTACCCGACTACAACAAAGTCAAAAGGAGAGTTATGATTTTAGCAGGCTATGTAAGCATGTTTGTATGTATGTATTTAAGTATGTATGTTCATCTGTTCCCGCATATCTTCAAAACTTCTAGTCGTATTTTGACAATCGAGGTATTGTGAGATTCGACACAATAAATGATCTCAAACATTATCAATAATATGGACATTGGACATGCCTTCGGGATCGGCATATTTTTTTAATTATCTTAGGTTATTGAAAGCCAAATTTTACGCGGAATAGTAAGTAAAACTACGTAATAAGACAAATAACTACTTAAAACCTAACGATAGTAGATTTTTAATGTAGACACCTAGTTAGTAAATTACCTTAATTTATCATTATACTAATGTTCCCTGAATTACATTTTTTTTAAATGTGTGATTCGTTAATAATCTATGTATTGCAATTGTTTGTTTAAAGACTTGCATTAGCTAAACCAATTTCAATAGATCTTGTAATGTCTCAGAAGTTGGGGTTATCATTTTTACGTAACTATTTAGAGTAACTATTAATTAATGATTGCCAGTAAGTCAATAATTACTTAATTAGGGTACACAGAGAAATTACAAAATGGTCATTAGTGATGGTATAAAATGACCGTGATGTCCAAATCATTATTATTTATACCATCACTAACGACCATTTTGTAATTTCTCAGTGTACCCTAATTAATTAATTATTGACTTACTGTCAAGCATTAATTAATAGTTACTGTAAATAGTTACTTAAAAATAATAACCCCAACTTCTGAGACATTGTTAGGATTACAAGATTACAAGATATATTGAAATTGGTTTAGCTAATGCAAGTCTCTAAACAAACAATTGCAATACATAGATTATTAACGAATCACATAATAAAAAATTAAAAAAAAATGGCGACATATATTAGACAAACTGCTACAAAAAAAAATAAGATTTACATAAGCATCGTGTTTGGTATCAAATAAAAGGTCTCAATGAGTACAATTCGAAAACATGTACCTACCGTGAACCACGAAAACATGTTAGTAGTCGGGATTTAGGTCTTGGAATGCATTACTATTACTTACTTGTTGAAATATAAGAGGTAGGTACACCGCAATGAAATATTGGTATTTTTTTATTCTGCGGATTCCCTAATTTCCTTAATAATCGTCTTTTGTTTTTCGCTCAGATCAACATTAATAGAATCTTTAATAAATACTAAAACCCCCAATGCACCCTCAACTGTATCTTCTGCCTCACCTCTTAGAGATATATCGCAAGTTGAAAATTGTAGTTGTTTTTAAGAGCGTGGTCATGAACACAAAGCATGATTGGTTTTATCAAATTCAAGGCCAACTCCACATCGCTAATAAGAATAAATGTTTGTTTGCGGTGTGGACTGGCTGTGAATTTAATAAGAAAGTCGTCAAAGTTTTCAGAGATGATATTTTCTGGGAACAAAAGATGTCTCCGCGGTTATCAAAATTTTATTTTGATTGTCTTCTCCCAGAAATTATAGATCCAAGAAAAAGTCGATCGATTCCCCTTAGACAAATAGTTTTATAAGACTTCAATTAAGTCGGTACTTATACAAATAAACAACTAAAAAGAGTTGCTTTTTATTAGTACCTATATAGGTAGTTTTATTTCATTATAATAATATTGCATCATCCATATTTGTATAAATTTAATTAAAATAGTTTTATAATACTTCAATTAAGTCGGTACTTATACAAATAAACAACTAAAAATAGTTTATTTTTATTAGTACCTATATAGGTAGTTTTATGTAATTATAATAATATTGCATCATCCATATTTGTATAAATTTAATTAAAATAGTTTTATAACACTTCAATGAAGTCGGTACTTATACAAATAAACAACTAAAAAGAGTTGCTTTTTATTAGTACCTATACAGGTAGTTTTATGTAATTATAATAATATTGCATCATCCATATTTGTATAAATTTAATTAAAATAGTTTTATAACACTTCAATGAAGTCGGTACTTATACAAATAAACAACTAAAAAGAGTTGCTTTTTATTAGTACCTATACAGGTAGTTTTATGTAATTATAATAATATTGCATCATCCATATTTGTATAAATTTAATTAAAATAGTTTTATAACACTTCATGTCGGTACTTATACAAATAAACAACTAAAAAGAGTTGATTTTTATTAGTACCTATATAGGTAGTTTTGGACTATTTTGGACAGTCTTTTTATTTTCTTCGTAAACTTTAGTTATTTACTTATTAACTAAAAATATAGGTACGCCATAGCTACAGATCAAGATCGTTTAGTCGCCGTAACGTCGCAACTGTGTCCCGTACGTGAGGAAAAACCCACACAGGCGCACTCACCTCGCGCATCGAGCGGTAAATACCTAAAACCCGAGTGCCCAGATTTGGGACAACGCTCTTAAACAGTTATTAAAATGCAGTACCTGGATGTGTTAGCTGCCCTGGGGGATATCATGTAATTAGCCATATTTAATAGGATATAACTCAAAAACGGCTCATAATTGAGTTCAGTCGTTCGAGTAATAAATGTTCTATATAACAAGGTAGAGAAGACGAATAAAGTATTGAACATAACAAGAAAATAAGACTGATTTTATAAATAGGATAGAAAACGAATTTACCGCGTGAAATTTGTAGGACCCGACGTTTCGGTGACGTTGCAGCCGCCGTTGTCTAGGGTAGACAACGGCGGCTGCAACGTCACCGAAACGTCGGGTCCTACAAATTTCACGCGGTAAATTCGTTTTCTATCCTATTTATAATGTCAAACAACCGCGATAGTCTTCGATTTTATAAGACTGATTTTATTAAATATCTTCTTTATATTTGATACATTGATGCAATGCATCTTTCATTATCTTAATGACATTTGATTGAAACCTCAAATAATTATATAAAATTTAACGCCCGTTATACTAATTTGTATGTACTCTTTCGAACTATATTTTTACATTAGTACCATTTCTGGTCGCTTGATGTAATTTAGTGTTTATTAGTGTAAACAAAATTGATGAGAGCGATTTGACCCCCTTCCCATGCATTGAGCGATTTGACCCCCTTCCCATGTATTGAGTGATTTTTGCCCATAATCAACCATTATCCTGAAGGTCTAAGCTATTCAAAAATATATATTTCATTGAGGTATCCGATTTACCGTTAGCTTCTGGAATCATTTGTAAAAAGAGATATTTCCATTGTTATATGATTTAAAGCTATTGGAAAAGTGGGCTCAAAATGCCCATTCTCTTTCGTGGTTTTGTGTGCTATATTATGTGATAATGATCTCCTCAGAAGTGAAAGATACGCCAGCGTGTAGAATCTCAAAAACTAGGCGCGAGTTGAGTTAGACACGCGCGACACTACAACACTTTTAAGTCAAGTGCGGATCGGCGCCTGTGGAGCTATTTTGTAACGCGTGAAGGGACACGTGAGATAAGAGGCGCCCCTCGAGTTCAACTCTATACACAAAGGGAATATCGCTTTCACTTTGTGATATACGGACTGGCGTGTCATAAAGGCTCGAGAAGGCGACATGCGACAGCGAAGCTGTATCCTATTTTAACCTTTTGAGCTTCATAGCAGACGCTAATAAAAAAGAGGCGTATACATTGATAAACGAAACTAGCTTATAAAACTTTTTTGCTGTCTCATTACTTTTGCTTGTTAGACTAAGAATAATTGTAAATTTCGCGCAATGGAATAGTACTCGTAAAATTAAGACACAAGTTACTTTTTTCACAGAATTCGGGAGTACCTCAGCAGGATGGTGGTGTCGATGTCAACGGGCGAACCCGCCACCCTAGACTGGTATAACGATATAGATCGTTCTTTCAGCCGTGGGATGAGCGTAGAAGACTTAGGGACAAGACAATCTACTCTCTAGTTCACCAGCAACCCGTTAGAGTCCAACGCCTTACGGCGAGGCACCGGGAAAGGTACCCAGCGGGCAGCCTCACCCCCTAAATACCAGTTTTGGTAGGATATCTCCATCTGGAATTAACCTTCAGGATACCTCCGTCCTCCCGACTGGTTACGAGTCCGAAGTCGCTTACGCAACCTCTACCTGTTGTATTACAGCGGTAATTCAGTTTGAATTTATCGCAGACCTGGGCGTTCTTTGCCCGTAGTGCCACACGGGATCGAGTGGCCCAAGGTCATTTCAAGAGTGGCATGACAACAGGTCAACATCCACCCCCGCTGCTTAGGAAACAGTATATTTCCATAGTCTCCAGACCCCTTCAGAAATTAGTCAGAATGCACAGCCGACCGATGCACAGAAGGCTTCGCCGATCGGTGCGCAAACCGTCCAGTGGCGCCTGGATGCAATCCCCCTTCTACATCCACCTTAGCAGGAGGGTTTAGAAGGGGGGCGGGGGGGGGGGGGGCAACATTATGTAACATTTCGCTATTAGAATAAACAAAATTAGTTTTTAATGGCGAGCACCAAGTTGGTAGGTAACAAAACTAAACCAAAAAAACATACTTTTTTTTTATTTTAGGCAGTTTTGTTTATATGCTTCATTTAACATAAAAAAACTAAGTGGAAAATCATCTTCAGGTTTTTTTGACTTTTATAACTTTGTTACTGTGGAAAATAATGCCGAATATCTGAAAGTTTAACATAGAATATGCTTTGTCTCTGTGATAAACTCCTATATCAAGAAACTTTTCGAACATTTTTGTAGAAATAAAAACTTTTTTTTTGTAATTTGTACAGTTTTATGAACAGAATCACCCACTAATAAAATGCACTAATGCACTAATAAAAACTAACTCTGTATAGGCGAAATACGAGCACCATTAGCTAAAGATGCAATTGCGTTTTTAAAGTTTGATTAGGCGTGTTAGATTTCTCGTCGTCTTACTACTACGATTTGGCAACTAGGGTGTTACTACGAAACACACCGTGTAGATGGCACTCATATTTCTAAAAATTGAATTTCGATTTTTTTCTCATATTATTTTTAATATGGCGACGTTCGTGGTAAAGCAGTTCGACGGCGGACTGCAGATGGCGCTCTAAACACGCCTATACGGTATTTATTTTTATTATTTTATTTTTATTTTATTTTATTTTATTTCTGGAAACATACAGCGCATACAATTGAAACGTGTGCATAAACATAATGTAGAAAAAGAGAAAAACATTACGCCGATAATCGTTTCCTATGAAATTAACAGATTTCCGCATATTACACATTTGGATTTCGGCATATTAAACTTAAAAATAATTTGTAAAATAAACTAAGTACATGTTAAATAGAAAATTAAGTATGAAATAATAATATAATAACAAACGGATTTTTAAATCGTAGCTCTTATTATTTTGGTATTATTTACTTAAATATGTCAATTTTTATTTTGGTATACAAGTTTAAGTACGTAATAATTACGTTATTTAAGGTTCAGATATACTAATAGATGGCATTCTATCTCTTCGTATTATTCTGTAATGTGAAATTTGAAAAATGCCATAGTTGACATTAATAATCGAATGTTATTATTGTTATCATTGGTTAAATGATTGTATTTTGATAAAAAATCAGTCATTTATAAAACACCATTCATTATCAATTTTATTATAGATGGCCAAATAAATTAGTTATTACTTTCGCTGTCGATGCTATCAGCGCCACCTGCATTTCACCGGCGTAGAATGGTTGCCAGATCGTACCATGAAGTTGAGAAATCTATTATCATAAATAATCAAGGATATAAGGAAGTGGAAAAGCTTTTTGGTCCGATTGAAGTAAACTTACGACAAAATATACTAAATATGGCTACAACTAAATCTGAAAGAAAATCGCAATGACATTTTTGCAACAAATTTCGTAACAATTTTAGCGATGTTTTAGCGATGTCACCGGTCCCAAAAGAAACGCAATCGGTCCAATTCACAAGTGCAATTTCATCGTACAGTTTCCTTCCTTACACCCGGGATTAACTGTACTAAAGATCATTCACACTACAATAGCCAGTTTCTCAGCGTTGCGTTTTTGTATACAACGTTGTATTCAATTCGGGGAACGAATTAACCCAGCTACTGCTTAAGTACACTTTCACATGCTACGCTTTGAAATGTTTCCGGTGACGGCTCCGATTTTTATATTAAAACAGTTTTTTGTTTAAATGTTCCATCCAAACCGAATCCTCAATGTTAAATGTCCTTACAATAGATCCTCATCCTCTTACTTTCGTACATAAGCTCTAAGTTTCTAGTATACCAGTCGATTGATTTACGTTTCTCTCCCTTCCTTAGAGGCAGGTATATTTCAGATTCTATTTCTGTTTCTATGATAAAAAGAAACAATTAAAATAAATAAAAACCAAAATAAATGACCTATCCATTATAAATTTATTTATAAAAGTTTTGTAATCAGTCTCCTTTTCATATTAAAAAAGTACCTCTATTTGTTATAATTATATTACTTAATTGCAACATACTTACATGTACCAAACATGTGTTTAAGAAGAAGTTGAAAATGAGTACTGATAAATGGTCATCTCTACCTAGAAGACTGCTTGGTGGCTGAGCTCATTTATGTTAATAGAATTTATTTACAATACGATTTTTGTCATCCATAATTAATTAGAAATGACTCCAAACAGCTAATTTTACCATATTTCATCAGAAAATAATAGATTTCTAATTCAGAAAAATATTTCCACTTTTTCCTTACATATTTTGTCAAAATTTGGTTAAATTTCGACTTGATGGAGATGCAATGCGTCGCTGTTCTGTGTATTGGCTATTACAAGCGCGATAATGTATTTGCATTCATTTTCAAACTCTTTTGTTTCCTGATCTTCGATTTAAGTGATTTTTTATCGGCCGATAATTGTGATTTCATGTTTAACATCGAATTCTTCATTTCCTATCCAGCATTTTAAAATTTTAATCACAAAACTCACCTATGCTTGTCTTTCGAGCATTAATAACAACGGAGTTATGAAGTATTCAATTTTGAGATTATAACATTTTTAATTCAAATCCCGCTGAAGATGTTGACAGTGACATAAGATACAGTTGTAGGAAATGTCCTCGGATTTCCAATGTGAAGACTTATGTTGTTTTTAATGAAAAGTCCGCCATTTTGTTGTTTCAAAGTGGCAGATATCTCTCATCCGCTTTTCAAATATAGGCACTAAAATTAATTATTTGTGTACGTCCTACTTGGTCGCGTAGTTTCTGAGAAAAAGGAGGTGGAGACACGCGCATAGGCAAACACACACATAAACACTGATTTTTCAGAACGTAGTTTCTGAGATACAGTAGTGCACCCACGCACACAGGCAAACACACACATACACACAGATTTTGTAGATGTCACTTTTTTGCATTTCCATGGTCTCAGAACGTGGAGACAATTCTGTTTTTTTTCTCCTTAACGAGACACGGACCGGTGGCATAGTGGTTAGGTCGCCTGATCTTACATTGTAAGGTCCCGGGTTCGGTTCCCGGCTGGGTCACCATTTTCCGTTGGGATCAAATTAACGGAATTGCATTTTCAATTCTGTTGATCGAATGCAATTAAAAGACACACACTTACATACTTGTTACACGCACACATACATATAATACGTCATAGTAGGGTTGGTTGTAAGACCTTGTCATATGGCAATATCAATATCAATGGCATAAGCTCTAAGCTTATCAATGTCAATGGCAATGTCATATGCAATCCTTGCATCCGTACGAGAATACAATAAGAAATATAGAAATAATAAAATAAACACTTCTCACCTTGGAATCCTAGGAGACCATAGCACTCCAGTTTATGTCTGCGAACACCTATCTCCTGAAAGAAAGGCGATACATGCCGCATCCAGAATATGGGCTAAAAACAACAAATGGGAATTCGTCTGGATCCGAAATGGCCTTATATTTATGCGGAAAAATAACAACACTCCAGCAATCAACATTAAAAATATTACGATGCTACACACTTTGAAATAGCAATATTACTACCACAACGCAAGCCTTAATTAAGTTAAGATATAAAATTCAATTGCTATAACATCTATTACCAAAATATTCGGGGGATGCGATCTAAACTACAAGAAATAAACCTAGAGGTGTTAAACAACAACTATCATATAATTTGTCTGACGGAAACTAATCTGAACTCTGGTGTATACGATGGCGAAATATTTGATTCACGTTATGTCATATATCGGCGAGATCGGGAATCCAGTGCATCCGAATATAACAACGGGGGCGGAGTTCTGGTGGCTGTACTGAATACAATCACGTCTAGAAGAATGCCATTATGGGAAACGGAAAATGAAGATCTATGGATACGAATAGAGCCGAATAATTCTAAAAAGAAGGTTCTAAATATATGTACAGTCTATTTACCACCTAACATCCCGATTAATAAATTTCAATGTTTTACTTCAAAATGTCAAGAAATCTGTATAAACTCAGAAATACAAAATCAAAACGTCATCATTGGAGATTTCAATCTACCGCATATCAATTGGAACAGAATCTGTGAAAATGGAGGGGATATAGGCGAAATACATTTTTCAGGGCAAAAATCCATAGCCCTACAGGAACTTATGTCGACCGGTAACCTCACCCAATCTAACTATATCAAGAACCCTTTCGATCGAATTTTAGATTTAATATTGTCTGACAAAGACAATATATGTGTTAAAAGTTCCACAGCAATAAGCCGAGTCGACGCTCATCATCCACCGCTAGACATATATCTAAAACTTGCATATAACGTCGAGCTGGTTCAAAATACTGCAACAGCTCGATATGATTTCTTTAAGGGCGACTACAAAAAATGTACTGAATTATTATCACTAATTAACTGGTATACATGCCTAACGGGTGACGACCCAGATTTATTAGTCGAAACATTCTATTCCAAGCTGTGGGAAATAATTAAAATAGCAATACCATTCAAGAGCAAAAGACCCTCAAAATATCCTGCATGGTTAAATACATCCTGTATAAAGTTGCTGAAGGAAAAAGAAAAATTCAGAAAAAAGGCAAAAAGGTACGGCAACGCGGTCGACTACGAAACATTTTCTTTGCTGAGAAAAAGAGGTAAAAAAATGATAAAAGAAAGCTATAATGACTATATTAAGACAATTGAAGAGTCCCTAAATAAGACAAGTAAACCATTCTGGTCATTCGTAAAAGCAAAAAAAGCAAAACCAGCGATACCGGATACTATGTATTTTCAATCCAAAACTGCCAACGATGGATCCGGAATAAGCGAGTTGTTCTCGGAATACTTTTCCTCAGTTTTTTATGCTAACCCAGTGCAGCTGACTCAACAAAGTGTGTGTGTTTCGAGTGCTAATTACTCGCTATGCAATATTATTATTAATAAAATAGATATTAGAACTTAGTTAAAAATGTTAGATGATAGTAAAGGTCCAGGTCATGATGAAATCCCTCCCTTATTCATTAAAAAATGTTCAACAGAAATCGTACAGCCATTGCACATTATATATAATAAATGTCTTGATATAGGAGTATTTCCATCGCAGTGGAAGATTGCTAATATCATACCGATTCATAAATCCGGAGACAGGAATTCAGTATCTAACTACAGACCAATAAGCATACTCTCCTGTTTCGGAAAGATATTCGAATCTCTTGTCTGTGATCATGTTACACGACATTTTAAACAATAATCTGTCCGTACCAGCATGGATTCACCAAAAACCGATCGGTGGAAACTAACCTGTTGGAGTACAACCAGTACATTTCATCCGCGTTTAATAGGAAACACCAGGTGGATGCCGTGTATACCGACTTCGCTAAAGCGTTTGACAAAGTTAATCATGACATATTACATATGAAACTTGCAAATAACGGTATTCACGGTAACCTACTTAGATGGATGAAGTCGTACCTATCAAATAGGACACAAATTGTTCGTGTGAAAGGATATACATCGATCCCTGCCTTAGTTAAATCTGGTGTGCCTCAGGGATCAAATCTCGGACCACTTCTATTTTTAATATTCATTGATGATCTCTCTAAGAGTCTACGCTGTCGGCATCTAATGTATGCAGATGATTTAAAAATATTCAAAGAAATACTGACAATGGAGGATTGCAATGCACTACAGAAAGATCTTTGCGAATTGAAAAAAATGGTGTGAATCTAATAGAATGGAACTGAATGTTGAAAAATGTCAAATTATTCGTTTCACTAGAAATAAGCAAATTAAAGACTACCCTTACTCTATCGGCAATTCAACACTAAAATCTACAAAAAGTGTAAGAGATCTAGGAATACTTCACGACGAGCACCTGACTTTTAGAGAGCATATCAACAATGTAGTAAGTAAGAGCGAGCGAACACTGGGTTTTATATATAGGGTTACTAAACCGTTTAAAAATATTAACTCTTTTAACTTGCTCTATAATTCTCTTGTACGCAGCCAACTGGAGTTTGGTTCCATAATTTGGAATCCATACTATGAGGTGCATTCGGAAGCGATAGAGTCTGTGCAGAGGAAGTATATGCGCATGGTAACCTATAAAACCGGCCTATCACGCACTCTCTACTCTTATGAAGAGCGTTTAAATTATTTTAAGATTTTTACTCTTAGAAAGAGGAGAGAGTGCGGAAGTCTAATGTTTCTGCATAAACTTCTTAACGGCGGGATAGACTCACCAGATTTATTAGAAGCGTTAAATTTCAACGTACCATCCAGGCGACTGAGGCAGCACTTAACATTTCACCTTCCCACTTCGCAGACAAATCAATCTTTCCACAATCCTATCTCACGTACATGCCGGTTATACAACACTATAACCGATAACATTGATTTCTTCAACCTGGGACCATTAGTAGTTAAGTCCATTATAAATAACGTATTATGAAACAAATTGATAATTTACCGTATGTTTTTATTATTTTATTCCAGACATTATTCGATCTATTTTTTTTACCATTTAATTGTTTAACTGTTTTTCAGAATTCACTATAAACTTATTTCTAAAATTTTTAATTTTTGTTTTGATAATTTTTATGTTTTTATTATTTTATTCCAGACAATATTTGATCTATTTTTTACCATTTCATTGTTTAATTGTTTTTCAGAATTCACTGTAAACTTATTTATAAAATTTTTAATTTTTGTTTTAATAATTTTTAAGGATATTAATTTTTGTACTGATAATTTTTGATAATTTTCATAATTTTGATAATTTTGTAAATCATGAGATACGGCACATACGCAATTATAAATTAAGCATGCGGAGTACGCATATAATATTATACCCTAATTAGAAACAAAGTATAAATGTTAGCGATAGCCATGTAATATTAGAGTATTGTTTGTGTACCTTTTATAATAAATAAATAAATAAATAAATAAACCCGCCCATTGTGATATTTTCACAATAAAGAGTATTATAAACAAACAAACCAACTTTCCCTATTTACAGACTTCGTGTAACTCAATGTATTTTTTTTAAAGCAAAAACAATGTGATCCGGTGCACCGAAAAACCGGACCGTAAAATGTAAAAGCGTCATGCATCACCGAAAAGTTCTACAATGTAATCCGACGAGCATTGTCGACAAGTATCGCGTTACTCTTTGTTACTTGGCGCGCTGGCTTAAAAAAACTTTTTAAGAATTATATTTTAATTAGGTAACTCGAGCTTTTGGTTTTTTTGTTTAGTATGCGCTTGAATAAGTACGTCTTTGAATATCACACCACACGAGGTTCGTTTTGTGGAGCTATAACGTTAGAACTTCTTATATATAATTGCTGTATTTAGATGGATGATTTCAATACTTGTTTTGGTCTCACAACTTCGGTTTAATTTTATTTGATTATAAACATTAAAGATAACTATTGTTGAACTTATTTTTCACCCGGGCAAATGCATCAATTGAATATAAGATAATAAAGAAGACGTGACAAATGAGAAGTGTCGCAACTAAGACCATTATCTCCAGTTACGCGATATATACAAATTATATATTCTCGGCTGAATTTTTAGAGGTACCTAAATCCGGCATTAGATCATATAAAAAATAATTTTATTCTTTTAAAAATAATGCTTAAATGAGGCGGTCGAAACAAAAACCGGTAAATCTGCAGTTTCCGTACTTACCACAACCAAGTATACCTTGTATAGCAGCATAAAAAACAGTTAATCCAATAGGATTGGATTAAAACAGAATATTATATGCGATGCCATCGAATCAGCATTATTAATATCCATTTTTATCACTCTTTACTCTTTAAATAATCTTGTTTAATATAATTATCTCGTGAAAATTATTATTTTACGGGAAGTAATTAGTATATTGATATTAATAAACGTAAATAAATGTAGATAAAAATAAAAATAGGTATGACATAAATTGATTTTAATTGATATGAATAGATATGATAAATTAATATGGTTAGATATATTTCCTTATTAATACGTTATTTCAATTAAATAAATAAATAAATAAGTAATAAAGATCCGGTAAAGGGCACTTCTCTATACAAAACGCCAATGCTGATTTAATCACGAATAAAAAATCTCAGAGTCATGAAAGTTAGCAAAGCGTTAATGTCACAGGGTGCTGATTGAGTTTATTTTTGAAAAACAAAATGTTTATTGCATCACTCGTGAATTATTAAGATTCGATCATATTTATTAAAAACTTGAAAGCGTAATACGATTTTTTTTAATCTACTCTATCTGCATACTGTACTATACTTTAATCCTACACTATGCTAATTTTCAAGACACTGCAATTTTGAATGCCAGAGTAATTTGCAATGGAGTTTTGTAAGAAGAAGTACCCCATTTAGTGGACTCTTAAGTTTAAAATAAAAAAACTGATAAATTATTTTTTGGTAAAATACACTTCATAAAAAAGTTTCAGTTTTCTCGATTGTCACATTAGTCACAGATGAGTCAAATTTTAATTTTTGAGTATAATCGGTTTTGTTCCGTCGCTCCTTAAATTAATGTATATACCTATGTATTGCAGGTAAAATAAACGCGTTTAATTTCTGATTTATTAAATTCTATGATTATTACCAAAGGAAGAGGGAGAGGAAAGGGAATACAGTTTTAATGAACGAGGAATCCGCGGAAATATACATCTTTTATTGTATTATTATTATTATTATTATTCAGGAAATATACAGCAGTTTCTATACATTAGATACGACATTATTAAATTTTTAGAACAAAGCTAACTACGCGTTTCCACTTACACATTTCTTTTTTTTTAAATAAACAAACACACTTAGGGGGAGGAGGAAAGAAGAAAAGAGTCATAGTAAGTAAATAAATTTAATTTGAGCACACATTATATATCAAGTCATACATACATGTCATTTAAATATATTCATGCGTATATAACATTATTATTATGTGGCCAAAACAATGAAATGTCAACACCACCATTAATCATTGCTTTCTTGAGAGAGATAGATAAACTGTTAATTATTACGCGACTACCTAACAAAAAACGAGTGTAAGGCGTTCAGGGTTCATCTATGCATAATATGTTTTCTGTTTCTTTATTCTACTACAACTGCTAAATGTCGAACCGATTTAGAACTTCATATGTGGTGGTTAGAATCATCATGTCATCCCGAGATAGATGTCAAGTAAATAGTTGCCTAAATGTTCAAATCTCCAAATGTCAATAAATTAACATAAATATGTCGTGTTTCCTGTCAAATAAAAGGTCTGATTGAGTACATTCCGAAAATATATAAATGTATATATATATATGATAAGCAAATAAATCACAAATATTTCTTATAAAACTGTAATAAAAATAATTATAAATACATAATTAGTTCACTTTTTTGTAACGGCAGTAGTGTTTTTTATTCCTTTTAATATATTTTCTTGTTATATTAAATATTTATTTTTTCTTGAGCCAAGAATTAAAGGCACTTAAAACGAGGCTGAATAGAACATACATGACTTTTCACGTCTTGTGAAAAGTCATGCCATCCCATCACATCATGCTGGGTTGTATGCCATGCGGTTATTCCTATAGTACACTTCTAAATCCAGGAAAGTACAACAAAGGCGAATTCAAGTTTTTATTACTTTTTACCGGACTGCGTGTTGGAACGTCGACACTGAAGGCAAAACAAAGTATTTGCGTGTTTAATCGCAGGCATTGAAGCGATTATTCGCAAACGCTAGCCGCCTGACCACCAACGGAGTCTTTGCTCTCTGCAGTCTCCGCACATACCTTACGGTGTCGACGACCTTCACCACTTCACACAATAATGCCTAACTTTAATAATTGTATCCTCTATTCTCGTTGCGCCCCAGGCTAATACAGCGAAGCGTTGGATTGGAATTGATATTTGCTGCTTTTCTGTAAGACGAGACCGGCGAATCGCTTTTTTAGAATCACGCTGCCGTGCAAACCAACTCACAAATAAATATACAAACATTAGGGTGATTTTATAACTTTAGCGATCTCTACTGTCTTCGCTTTTGCGCTGATTTCGCGAACAATAACCGCTTATATGTAGTTAAAGCTTAAAGCGAAGGCAATAGAGAACGCTAACGTTATAAAATCTCCCTGCAGTACTATTTGAAAGCTTATGGAGTTAAGTAACTAATTAACTTTCAAGCATGAGAGATGCTAAACGAATTCAGACGAATTCAGACGAGACGGCATCAACTATAGCCATATGCAAAAAATCGTTGTGTCACCCCAATTCTTTCCCGGCAAGTAGCCAAGGACTTATGGAAGAATATTGAGCGTGATACTGATACTGAGCAAAATAATGGATTTATTCTTAAATTACCGTTTTGTTAGTATACATATTATTATACCGTTTTTATACAAAATAAGGATGTTCCAATCGTAATTTTGTTGAATTACAAGGTATTTTGTTGAAACTCCATTATTCAATTATACGTTTCACCATGCTCCGTAGGGGTAATACGAAAATAACGGTATAAATTAGCTTCAACATGATTTTTGTAACTGACTATAACCCTATGTATGTAATAACATGCTGTCATAGTAAAAGCAAGATCGCGTTGTGCGCCGCTGTAATGAATGAGCGGTGTAGTTACCATGCCTGTGACATGGTAAGTACACCGTTACGCGTCATGTTGATACATAGGGGGAAGTCCCCTAACGCCGGACGGCACCTAGCGTCGGACACTAATAATGGTCCCCATTGCGTTTCTTTGTGAACTAAAACTAAAATTAGTTCAAGCGAACGAGACAGAGCAATACGTTAGAGCGGAATATAAATCGAACGATCGTCGATAAATACTATCTGTCAAGCTTATACTCGTCCGAATAAATTCGAGCATATTTGGTGCGGTGTAAGATTCAGATGCTTTGACCTTGGCGAGCAATTTTAATGCGAAAAATTGTCAACCGGTCATCTCACATTCCGCTCTAGCGTATTGCCCTGTCTCGTTCACACGGACTAATTTCAGATTTTAGTTCAAGATGAAACGCAATCGAGCCCGGTATCTCGACAGGTCGCGGCGCAATCGATACAAAGACGGGTAAAAAGTGTGCGGGGAAGAGTACGCTTTCTTTTTCCTACGTCTTTGTATCGATCGCGCCGCGACTTGTCGAGATACTATTAGTGTCCGACGCTAGGTGCCGTCTGGCGTTAGGGGACTTCCCCCTACGTACGGACTACAGTACATGCTATATACGTAATCCCTTTCGTATTATGCGTATTATATTTTTCTCAGTGTATCCCTTCGGAAACGAGGTTGACCTGATTGAACGGGATAGTCCGTATCGAGCGCTGATATTGAGAATTCAACTTAAACACGTTCGGTTCAGTCTTTTAAATATACGGCGATGTGATTTCGATATACGGCGATGTGTGTCTGTAAGTACAATATTTCGAAATTGAAATATGACTAGGGCGCCCCCTGGGGAACCGTTTTCAAACCACAACAGTAGGCAACCGAATCAAACGCTTTGAAGAGGTCCTAAAAGATCTCGTTGAATCTATGCTTAATAATCAGCAGTTCTAAATTGTGTTACTTCGCAGTAATTAAAACTGGCTCATCCACCTAAAATTATGTTAATACTGTCCGCCCCTATAACACAGTATACCAACTGTGCCTATAGTTATAAGCATGACATATGGTATTCACGCACATACGCAATTTAATTTAATTTAATTTAAGCAATTCACAAAAATACTACCAATTACAATTAAGAAACAACAAATAAAATATCATGTAACTAAAACACAGCAAGAAATGAAACTGATGCTGGTTAAATGATGCTGGCTAGGCCATTTTAATTATACCGTGTCATATATATTTATTTCCTACCTACCCTCCCAATCAGTGACAAATTACGCGCCGGCCGAGACAGACGTACTCCTGTTTTGAGTGTTCTTGTTTATCGTGCTGTGACTTCGTAATTATCGCGTTCGTGAGCTGGTCAGCTGAAGATTTGAAGACATTCGGGGAGTGAAAAATACGGCAAGAAATCGCGCGGAAAATACAAAAGTGCGTGAACATTTGATACTTTCTCCTCTCCACAATGATGCCTATAATTTCATAAAATTAACCAACCTTCCCTACAGTCCACTCGCTATATATTATTAAACTTAAACCCAACAGATGCCCTCTAGCCGATGCCGCCCATTTAAGCAAAGCTTGTGCTTGGGCGGAAACTCCATAAACATAGAATCTTCCAATACGTGTAAATACGTCAAAAAATTTAATTTAAAAAAATATATTTAAAAAAACTTAACGGCTCCGTGCCATTGTTATTTAATGCACTGCCAAAAGTGTAATAACAAATAAGAGTACAGAGGTGGAAAAATTCAAAATCGCAAATAAAAAGCCTGAATACTTACTAAAAATAAGAGTAGGTTAAAATAGTCGTAGTTATAAAAATAGTCATAAAATAATAAAAATAGTCAAAAAAATATATAATAATGTCAACAATGTCAGAAATTCATATAATGTTAAAAATTAAGGATAGGTTAAAAAAGCAACGACATAATGGTAATTAAAATAATTATACATAATTATAAAATATAATTATAAAAAGTAATCATAAACATAAACATTAAAAAAAACTGAAACATTGGATCAAACAATAATACCGCTGAACTCAAAACTATCCGATAGCTTACTCACTCAACTGCGAGGAAATAAATTGTGACATCCTTCCGCTGCTACGTCAGCTGTGTGTGCAGTGCAGATGCAGATATGCTTCGTTACCCACGCACATCAGCTTATTCGCCGTTCCCATTGGCCATTGGCCATTTATCCCGGTTGGAAAACATTGCAATATCCGTAACATGCAAATTCCATCTTTGTCCAACCATGCCAACGTCATTTCCGGGAGGCCATACTGATACTGCTCGGAGATGCACGGGACGGTTATGATGCAACTTAGTTGAATGAAAACATCCAATAAATAAATAAATATTAATATAAACGCTTTATTGATAATAAAAGGCGACCGTATTGCCTGCATGCAATATTGTAGAGCTAACCTATACGATTGTATGAACATTCTTTGCGAGTAGATGCTAATTTAGCCTATATAAAGAGTTTGACAAATAAAGAGTGGAAATTCCAAGCGTTTTTCAAAATTTAAAGAATTGAATTTAGAATTTTTAAAAATCAACGATTTTTTTGATGGCATATGGAAAGTTTGATGCGAAACCAGCATCGACACATAGACCGACGCCAAATTTTGGCAGGGTTTTAAACTACTTCGAATAAACGTTCATCACTTGGAAAGCATACAAGGCAACTGGGGATGTCATATAGAACATTAAGAAAGGAAAAAACGATTTTCAAAAAAGGCACTTTGGAATTTCCAATCTTCATATACAAAGAAAAAGAGGAAAAAATATATATATATTTAACTCTTTGTGGGCCCAGAATGTACCACAACGATCAAGATAAAAACTTACAGCAAGAATTTTCAGTTTTTTTAATGATGACTTGTTAGCAGTAGCATCAATAGCGAGAAAAGATGATTACTCATGTATGAATTGACGAATCTACAAGAAAACAAAAAAAGAGCGTTGTTGTAAGTTATAAACTTTGGCCAGAATCTTAGTTTAACTCTAATGTTTCACGGGCTAAATGTTGAAATTTGAAACATAAACTCCCGAGGGGTCGAGTAAGCGTTGTGATTTATAAAAAGTAAAAATAAACAAATAAAAAGTTTTTCAGTTCAAAAAATTACAAACGACAAACGAATACCAAAACTATTACATTAATATATTCCCTGCGGGCACGAACTTAACTTTGTAATTTGACTCCTGAGGGGTCAAGTAAGCTGTGAGATTTATAAAAAGCTCCAAAGATCTTCAATTCAAAAAAAAGTACAAACGATAAACGACTACCAAAACTATTATATTGATATGTTATTCAAGGGTTTATTCGAGGGCTTTAGACCTTTACAATGGCTACAAAGTTTACCTTGTACGTAATAGTAATTATATAGTAACTATTAATATTTTGCTAGTGTATTAACAATATTTTATCCAATGAACCGGTTTGGTTTCGTTTCGGCGAAGAATATTTGTTACTGGTTTCGAAGCGGATTCGCGGCTCGAGCTGCCAATCTCATAGTCAAACCGACATGACTCCGCTCGATAGCAAGAGTGGAGGGAATTTGGCCAGGAATGTACGTGCCCAGATGCCAGTGCCAATCACTCGGCAGTTTTTCCAACGAGGGTAACGCCCGGACTAGTTTTTAAGATAGATTAGTTATTTGGAGTTAATAGCTACTCTTCCATCAGCGTTTTTACAGTGTTACGACTACCTCTCTCAAACAGTAAAATAAATGGCGTTTTGTAATAAATTTTATGTGACTCACGCAATAATTTAAATAATAATAAAATATGAATCTTTTAGCTAATTTCTTACTCTTTCGTACTATGATGCTAAAATTCAATATTTTTTATATAAAAAAACAAAATATAACCATAAAAAAGACTATAGCGATTTCAGAAGACTGCAATTTCAGAAGACTATCAGCGTCAAAATCGATGATTCGTAAGCTGACGTGAGAATGAAAATATGTCCTTTTTTGGTCTTTTAACACCAAAATAAAAGAGGCAAAAATAAGCTTAGACTGTGATAGCTCATTAGCGTGAAAAAAATCGCTGATTACAGCGACATATTGCATTTAGCTTATAAATAATTATTTGGGCGTACATAGCATTCTTCTGCAATCGCGCATGAAACTTTTTTTTATTTTTTGAAAGATTTTAATATGAAAAAAATATATATTGCATCATAACATTTTATTCATTCACTTGGTACGCATTACCAATATAGTTTTGAGTTGTTTGTCACGATAGATTGCAAGAAAAATGCAAATTTCAAAAAGGTGAGGATCAAAATATTGAAATTTTCCATCATAGTTGGAAAGACTAAAAAAGTCTCTAAAGGATTCTAATAATTAAGGACATATTTTTATTATTATTTAAATGCACGTCAGGAGTCACCTAAAATTGATTACAAAATGTCAATTTTTCATTGTTTGAGGGAGGTAGTCGCTTCAAGTTGAGATATTTATAGGCATTATGAAACTTTTTGCGCGTCTAGGAGCTACTGACGTGCAAGATTTGTGAAGATGAAGCTTGCAGGGTTGTCACATCGATCAGTGATGCCAGTCTCGATTTTTCCTTTCACAGCTTACAGATAGTTCATCAATTTAGACCAGTGTTTTTAACCAGTGGGTGCGAACCCCTGGGGGGACGCGATGAGATTCCCGGGGGATCGCAGGCTATCTAAAAATAAAAATCTAAAATATTACAAAATCTATATTATATACAAACCTTTACAGCTTCGGATGAGAAGCATATTTATTATGTCTTTTTTGCTTTTTTCGTGTACAAACCTTTATGTTGATTTAAGATGAAAACAGGTAGGTATAGATTTGAAAGTAGAAAACAGTTAAAAATAAATAGTGGTTTTCCCTATTGTTTTTATTGAGAAAATATTTATTGAATGCTTACAGTTATAGCTTTGGACAATACGCTACGGTTTTCCAAGCCGAGGTACTTGCCATATTGGAATGCATAAAACTACAAAGTCGACTTGAGGTAAAAAACAGACAAATCCTCATCTGCTCTGACAGCAGAGCAGCACTGGACGCTCTGGCTAAAGCCACCACAGAATCTTCTGTGGTCTGGGACTGCATGCAGGAGCTCAACAAATTGGGAAAATCCAACAAAATCACCCTAATATGGATACCGGGTCACCAAGGCATACCCGGAAACGAAGAGGCCGACAGACTGGCAAAACTGGGCACACTGGATTGCCCAGTGGAGCCAGCTGTAGGGGTCCCCTTCGCTACAGGTAAGAAAATCATCAGGGACTGCTTGGAGCAGGAACATCGGGCTTCCTGGAAACAGAGTCAGGGATGTCGCCAGGCAAAAGCCATGATGGAGCAACCACTACAGAAGAAAACCAAGGCCCTACTTGACATGAGCAAGAAGAACCTTAGAACCGCTATCGGTCTCCTCACCGGACACACGACCCTTAGAGCTCATCTATTCAACCTTGGTTTGACTGAGAGCAAGGATTGCCGAATATGCGGCGAGGAACCTGAAGACAGCATACACATTGTTGGTCGCTGTCCAGGGCTCGCCGCCAAAAGACACAGTTTACTGGGACGAGCCCTTCTCGAACCCAGCGATCTGCCCAACTTGAAGGTCAGTGACCTGCTTGGACTGGTAAGAAGTACCGGGCTACTAGCTGACCACTGACCTAATCACACAGTGGGTAGTTACAAAAGACCTTACAGATCTAGGTGACATCAAGGGCTGGAAACAAGCCCCCCACTCCATCTACTACTACTACTACTACTACAGTTATAGCTGTGTACTAAGAGCCCTATTCTACCGGGAAACCATAGTGGCGCAACCAGTCGCCGCCACCAACAAAATGTATGCGATTAGCCAAAACGGTTGCGCAACCAAGCGTACACCAGCCAAGAGTCACCCTCCGTAGAGTTGTATACATTTTGTTGGTGGCGGCGACTGGTTACGCCACCATGGTGTCCCGGTGGAATGGGCACTAAGGGGGGGGGGGGGGGGTCGAGAGAACTAAGTGGCAGTCTAAGGGAGGTCACGTAAGAGTTTTTTTTAACCAAAAGGGTGCTGCGATCTAAAAAGGTTGAAAAACACTGATTTAAACAAACGGCGAGGACTTATACGAAAACGCCGTTATTCACGAAATTTTTGGAAACTCCTAAATACCAGCTTAAAATTAAAAATGTAAATGTGTATCTAAATATTTTGGTATTATAATGCTTCTTGAAATTAATTAATTTAAGCTGAAGGGGCTTCGTTGCTTAAGTCGTGCTCGTGCTCTGGCAAAGATCGCGGCGCCCTTATCTACCCTTCTCGTCGTTTTGCCCTAAGTGAATTAATATCTTGATATTTCAATTAATTAAATCTGCTTAGATGGGTTACATCGCTTGGAGGGGAGGAAGCGCCGCTGCACAGACATAATTCATTCATTAGCGGGATTCCGCTAAGACGGAATGACAAACGATCTGTGACGGCCAACAATTTGCTCGTGTCTCCTCTCACAATGGCACTAAGAAGGTGTGATTTGTATGTGAAACTGCCATATGAGACAACATACCGTGATAGAGAAAGAATACGTATTGCTTACCTTGTGGTCAAAAAGAATGGCGTATTATGTGTATTTTAGGTGATAATGACCAAATCTCTAATATTCTATCACAAGTCGCCGGTGGTCTTCCTTCTCCGTGGAAGCTGCGCGACACTGAAATGCTTTACCGAATGATGTTAGAACAGCCCCCAGCATCTCCTCGTTCAAGCCCAGGCTAAAGGAGCATACATTTTGTATATACTTTTCGCCATGATAACAGGTCAACATCCACCCCCGCTGCTTAGAAAACAGTATATTTCCATAGTCTCCAGACCCCTTCAGAAATTAGTCAGAATGCACAGCCGATTGGCTTCGCCGACCGGTGCGCAAACCGTCCAGTGGCGTCGGGATGCAATCCCGCCGGGAGAAACCGGTCCACCAGCTCTGAGGCCTGAGACACGGGAATCTTACCCGGGGCAGCCTTCCACTCGAGGAGGCTTCTGAATAGGAGCTGAATCGTGAGTTGAGCCGATCCGAGAACAAAATGGATCTTGTGGCAAAAGCTGCACGAAACCGTTCATCACCTAAAGATTTAGAGCAGAGATAGACGCCACATATGGTGCCAACACTGGTTTTTAGAATATATTAATTGATAATCTTTTCAAGAGTTTAATTCTCAACTTGTCCACCAACTGACAGGAAGAACGATATACATATTACCATTGGCCGTCGAGCTCCTAATTATCTTGATTGATAGATTAATCTCACAATTGTCCATTATTTGTTTTTCGTTTCGTCCTTCGGTTCAACGTCGTGAAATCACAGAAAACGACGCAAGTGCACCCAATTCACCAATCAGTTTTGATTATAATTACACCACGAACAATAACGTTCAATCATAACAGCATGAATCATTCGCACGCAATATCATCACATGATTGAGCAGTTTACGCTGTGAATTATTAACTGTGGTTTATTGGTTTGATGCTTAAACAATGATTGAAGGATGAATGGAGATGGGAACAATGGACGCGCGAAGGGTTTATTTATGATCGATCAACAATAGGAACTAATGGAGGTGTCACAATCGAATTGCTGTCGACACTGCAATCCTAATATTATATATGTAGGCACTGCAAATTCTATTATAGGAAGACTATAGGCTTTTTACGATTAATGTCAACAATAAAAAACTAGGAAAAATAAAGGAAAATTGGTTACATTATTATTAATTTATTATTGAGCAAAGTAACGGTGTTTCCATTCAGATTTGTATTAGGTATTTCCCGAAGGTATTTCAATTTTCATTATGCATTATTCCAACTGTCTGTAGATCTCGTATCAGTTAACCCTTTCGCTGTTCCAAGATTCTGTTATTTTCCAACAGTTTTAAAGTCTACTTATATAATCTAAATCCGCTGTCTTCTTTCATGGTCCGTTTTTACTTTACATGACCAATTTGGTGTAAATTTAAATGCAAGTGGTAAATTCTCAAAGTCCGGTCTCAGGGGAGAATCAAGCCTCAAAATAAAGGCAAAATTATAAATTTTATACGAATAGATAAGTAAAAGGTCGAAAGTTTTATGTTATAAAGGTTTTATTAAGTAATCTTCTAAATTAAATTGTATCAGTAATATTCGAAGAAAAATCAATAAAAACTAGCCAAAATGGCCTTGTAATTTTAGATTATGATTTTTTAAGTAACATTTTATTTTATTCGGGAAACAGACAGTATAACAAACATATTTACTAAATCAAAATTTAACAAACATGGACTATTTATATGTTTCCACCTTTTAAACGGTCATATAGTGCGCTATACGTTATGAAAGAAAAGATATATTAACAGATACAAGAATTTTTTTATGCGAAATCGTTATATTCGAAACATATTCGAGATTTTTAGCCCCTTTAAAGAATTCATCGAAAGATAGAAATCTTTCATAATTCATTATTTTTGCAGTAAAATACAGAAGTTAAAGAGCTCCACAAAAAATCAACCAAGTCATTTTATGCCGAATTTTAGTAAATAAGTAATACACTTCGAAGAGATTCAAATTGATTAATATTGTTCTTAAACTCTTTTACTCTGAGATTAACGAAAGGTTTTTGACTTTATAGCCATATAGCGATTACTAGGATCCTTGCAGAAAGGCGTTTTTGAGCATTTTTACCAAATTTCGTCCATGGATCTCTCGCTACGTCGAGCCTTGGGTGCATATATAATGTATAGTAGAATAGTTTGTAAGAATGCTAATTTGCTTCTTTTCTTTTACTGGGCCTTAAGAAAGCGAACTTTAAAGAAGCCTTGATTCTTTATCACGCAACAACTCTTGCTCAGTTTGGACAAAAACATTGCTACATGTCGCGTTGTTGTCGCACGGAATATTGTTGTCAACGGAAATATAAATACAATTCTATCCAATTGACGGTGACAGCGCCCAATTGCCAGAAGTGTAAAATATCCCATAGATAATCGAATCTAAAATGAAAGAGGAATTTTATCTATTCATCTTTAAACTAATGTTACTTACGTAAAACAACATTTTCAGCTTAAAGAAAGCAGCTGTAGTTTTTCGATGCGGATTTTAATCACATTGCGCAAACGTCAGATGGCATTTAAACGCAGACAAGAATAAGAATAAGAATAAGAATAAATTTATTTTCGTAAGTAATTTTCCAAAAACATTATTCACAAAGTCTGCCTAACTAGTCCGAAGCCGGCACCAAGGTAGACTCGACTAGGTCACATGTACGTTTTATATTGTGCGCACACTTATTAACGTACTATTACTGATAAAAAGAAAAAGTAAAAAAAAGGGAAATAAAGTAAATCTAATAACTCTAATAATACATAGTATAAATTTCAAGAGTTATTTTAATGATATCTAATACCTAATTCATAATCATATTGAAAAATAAAAAAAAGTAATAATCAAATCAAAATATATCTAGTTAAAATATTATTAAAATAATAATAATAATGATTATAATGATTAAACTACGTCTGTCGCTGAGAGCAAAAGCTCCTTCTGCTGTCTGATTATAAAAGAAAGGTCACTGATATCCTATGTCTATTTATTCTCTACTATCTTTGAGTAACTTATCAATTGCCCTTAACCTTTCTCAAGCGATATTCCGCTGTCCTGAAAGATTAGAGTAGCCTCTGGCGCTGCTTTATCTTAATCGTAAATATGCCTTATCTCTTTGGATAAAATAAAGGCTGACTCTTCACTCTTTACTATAATTAACTTCAATAAATCTTTAAAGGGACCGTTTCTGGATAGAGTCTCTGCGATGTTCAATTAACCGCCCTACCTTTAAGTTATTATTCAAAAACTAGGTAAAAATGATCGAAGATTATTAGAAGACTATCGCGGTTGTTTGACATTATAAATAGGATAGAAAACGAATTTACCGCGTGAAATTTGTAGCACCGTTTGGTGACGGTGACGTTTCGGTGACGCGACTGTCAGAACACATCAAAGCTGTTAAAAACGTTCAGCGAGAAAAATCGGCGATCTGCGAACATAATAATATATTGGATAGCGGAAGTAACCACTCGATGCAGTTTCAAAATCCCATTGTGCTATCCAAAGAACAATTCTACTTTCCTCGCATGATCCGGGAAGCCATTGAAATAAGAAGAACCCCGAACTTTAACAGAGTTCTCGGAACTTTAAGAGAGTTTAAAAACTCTCTTCTACGTGGAACCCTCTTCTTAAAATGTTCCCGCCGCCGAACGCCAAACGCAAAGACGTGAAACAGGATACAGTGAGTGTTGTGTGCAAGACGGATTTTCAAAATTCCCGCGCTCCGAGCCTGGCCCCCCACCACCGTTATAACCTACGCAGTGGCGGAAGCGTACGCGGCCTACCCGCAAAACAACGGATTGACAACTCTTCAGTCTACCCTGTACAACGGCGGCTGCAACGTCACCGAAACGTCGGGTGCTACAAATTTCACGCGGTAAATTCGTTTTCTATCCTATTTATAGGTAAAAATGGTTGTTTTTTTTCAACAGATTTCTTAAAAACAATACTTGTTTTCAATATAGCAGACATTTTTTTTACACAATCGGGGTATTTATTACCCTTTTTGTATTTGGAATCGTAGGAACAATTTGACGTATTACGCAAGCTTTATGGGTTTTGGGTTTTTTTATCGTTTGAACGGACAGGATACGTTTTGTTGCGATCGGGCGATAATATAGCGGACGTATCACGTGTGTTTGTATGCGTTTACACACAAAATAGGCATTCTAAAATTCTTTAAAAAAAATCTAATCAAGAGTAGAGTGGCTGTATGACAAATTATAGTCATGTCGGAAAAAGTATCATATTTACAAAAAAATGTCGAAATTGTTAAATTGACAGAGTGAAAAAGGAATTCAAAATTTAGCCAAAGTATAAAAGTTGTTGGATAAATAATTATTTGGAATCAAAGTATATAAAATCAACTAGCATTATTATTTTGTTTATCAGTCGCTAGAATGTCTAAAAACGTTACGGGATTTTGGTCCCAATATTTTGAGCCTCACTGTGATTTTATAGAAACAGATCTGTAAAAAACAAGGGTATACAATCTCAAGGATTTCATGTTTTTTTTTATATCAATATATTATTTTTGTAGAAACTACTATACCTAGGACAAATTTAGAATTCTATTTTAACTCGGGTAATTTAAAAGTCTCACCATTTTTACTGCGAATATTTTCGACTAATTTCAGATGAGTACTTTCTGAAAAGAAAAAGAAAAGGCAGAAAGCTTATCGGGCTCCAGTAACTACCGTCCTAATAATCGCAATGGAAGAGATCGTCTTCTAAATCACGGAGGAAAATCTCCTGTAACAGAGAATGGCGTCTCACCTTCTAAGTTGAATTCAATGACATTGTGATTTCTTGTCTTGAACAGAGCCTATTGTCAATTTGGATTTCTAGATTGAAACACGACTAGTGCGTACCCTGGTGGGCCGAGTTCAACCACAACCTTTTCAACTATTGCCATGACAAAGTGATGGCTGCAGGCTAAATTTTAGCTCAATCGGATTAAGCGTTTCGGTGCTTTCATGGAGGAACACATAGACATGCAGACACTAACATACAAATAGAGTTGTCAACTACAACGGGCGAACCCGTCACCTCAGGAAGTTTTAACGATTAGTCGTTCTATCCCCCGTGAGGTGAACGCAGAAGACTTGGACAAAAACAGTCCACCGTCAACCTCCGCCACATGCACGTAAGAGGCCAACGCCTTAACCGCGAGATAACTAGGTGAGTTACCTAGCGGACTCACACTCGCGCCCTTACTTCCAATTGTGACCAGATTACTCCGGTCTCTCGATTCGTTACGAGTTCGGGGTCGCTTGCGCGGTCCTCTCCTTACGACGCGGTGAGACGGTGTGCACCGAATCTATCGCGGACCACGGCATCCTTTGCCCGGCTGTTCACCCAGGATCGGGTAACCGATGGTCGTTTCAAGAGCAGTCGCCGTAAGGTCCGCAACCACCCCCGCTCTACAGGAAACAGTACTGCTTCCAGACTCCCCCAACTGTTATTTATTTATTTATTTATTTATTTATTATAAAAGGTACACAAACAATACTCTAATATTACATGGCTATCGCTAACATTTTTACTTTGTTTCTAATTAGGGTATAATATTATATGCGTACTCCGCTTGCTTAATTTATAATTGCGTATGTGCCGTATCTCATGATTTACAAAATTATCAAAATTATCAAAAATTATCAGCACAAAAATTAATATCCTTAAAAATTATCAAAACAAAAATTAAAAATTTTAGAAATAAGTTTACAGTGAATTCTGAAAAACAATTAAACAATGAAATGGTAAAAAATAGATCAAATATTGTCTGGAATAAAATAATAAAAACATAAAAATTATCAAAACAAAAATTAAAAAATTTAGAAATAAGTTTATAGTGAATTCTGAAAAACAGTTAAACAATTAAATGGTAAAAAAATAGATCGAATAATGTCTGGAATAAAAATACTAAAAACATACGGTAAATTATCAATTTGTTTCATAATACTTTATTTATAATGGACTTAACTACTAATGGTCCCAGGTTGAAGAAATCAATGTTATCGATTATAGTGTTGTATAACCGGCATGTACGTGAGATAGGATTGTGGAAAGATTGATTTGTCTGCGAAGTGGGAAGGTGAAATGTTAAGTGCTGCCTCAGTCGCCTGGATGGTACGTTGAAATTTAACGCTTCTAATAAATCTGGTGAGTCTATCCCGCCGTTAAGAAGTTTATGCAGAAACATTAAACTTCCGCACTCTCTCCTCTTTCTAAGAGTAAAAATCTTAAAATAATTTAAACGCTCTTCATAAGAGTAGAGAGTGCGTGATAGGCCGGTTTTATAGGTTACCATACGCATATACTTCCTCTGCACAGACTCTATCGCTTCCGAATGCACCTCATAGTATGGATTCCAAATTATGGAACCAAACTCCAGTTGGCTGCGTACAAGAGAATTATAGAGCAAGTTAAAAGAGTTAATATTTTTAAACGGTTTAGTAACCCTATATATAAAACCCAGTGTTCGCTCGCTCTTACTTACTACATTGTTGATATGCTCTCTAAAAGTCAGGTGCTCGTCGTGAAGTATTCTTAGATCTCTTACACTTTTTGTAGATTTTAGTGTTGAATTGCCGATAGAGTAAGGGTAGTCTTTAATTTGCTTATTTCTAGTGAAACGAATAATTTGACATTTTTCAACATTCAGTTCCATTCTATTAGATTCACACCATTTTTTCAATTCGCAAAGATCTTTCTGTAGTGCATTGCAATCCTCCATTGTCAGTATTTCTTTGAATATTTTTAAATCATCTGCATACATTAGATGCCGACAGCGTAGACTCTTAGAGAGATCATCAATGAATATTAAAAATAGAAGTGGTCCGAGATTTGATCCCTGAGGCACACCAGATTTAACTAAGGCAGGGATCGATGTATATCCTTTCACACGAACAATTTGTGTCCTATTTGATAGGTACGACTTCATCCATCTAAGTAGGTTACCGTGAATACCGTTATTTGCAAGTTTCATATGTAATATGTCATGATTAACTTTGTCAAAAGCTTTAGCGAAGTCGGTATACACGGCATCCACCTGGTGTTTCCTATTAAACGCGGATGAAATGTACTGGTTGTACTCCAACAGGTTAGTTTCCACCGATCGGTTTTTGGTGAATCCATGCTGGTACGGACAGATTATATGTTTAAAATGTCGTGTAACATGATCACAGACAAGAGATTCGAATATCTTTCCGAAACAGGAGAGTATGCTTATTGGTCTGTAGTTAGATACTGAATTCCTGTCTCCGGATTTATGAATCGGTATGATATTAGCAATCTTCCACTGCGATGGAAATACTCCTATCTCAAGACATTTATTATATATAATGTGCAATGGCTGTACGATTTCTGCTGAACATTTTTTAATGAATAAGGGAGGGATTTCATCATGACCTGGACCTTTACTATCATCTAACATTTTTAACTTAGTTCTAATATCTATTTAGTCGGAGTACACAGTCGATTGGCTTACGCCGCACGGTGTGCATAATGTACAGGAGCGCCAGAAGGTCGATTCCTAGAAGGGAAACTAGCCCTAAGGCCAGAGTCCTGCCCGGGCTCGCACTTCATGCGCGGAGGTCGCCGGATGGGTGTTGACCCATGACACTAACAGACAGACTGCAACCTGAAAATTTCCGGTTTCGTCTCGATAAAAATATTTTTGCGCGTTCACAATACTTTCCATTTTCGTTGGGTAATGGGCCGGGAAAGTAATAGTGGTATTAAACTTTAGGTTGTAATTCTTGGATGTGGGATGTGGTGTTTGCGGTGTTACCCCTCCTTAAACACGACTTATCCACACACACGCAAATTACAGAATCCATTCTCCACCGTCCTCGTTCTGCGCGGGACGATTTATTCGCGCCAAAGGACGTCTCTGCTAGGACAAATAAGCGACGTAAATCTTGTCGCTACGCGCTATAAAGGGAGCTGAGGAGAACAGCTAGGCTAAAATTAAAAGGCCTGTTTGTGTTTTGCCCGTTCTGCGCTCTGAATGCCTGGCATTCATTCGACGTGGGCGCCGGCCGTCATTAGGTATGAAGGAGTTTGGAGTGACGTCATCTTGGAATCCACCTCGCTTCCTGTGGGATCTTCTGATAACACGTGAGTCCTCATCATTAGTTACCATCTCTCCCATGAATATTGACAGCTACCTTCCGTTAACCATACATTAGATTAGATAAACTGTATATTCGATTAACGGGAGCTGTCAACTACAACGGGTGAACCTGTCACCTCAGAAAGTTTTAACTATATTAGATCGTTCTGTCTCCCGTGAGGTGAGCGTAGAAGACATGGGTACACGAAAACAATCCACTGTCTAGTTACGCTACTCACCGCGAGATAACCAGGTTAATCAGCCAGCGGGCCGACACTCACCACTTACTTCCAGTTGTAACCAGATTACTCCGGTCTCCCGACAGGTTACAGGTTCGAGGTCGCTTGCGCGGTCCTCTCCCTTACGTAGCGGTGATACGGTGTCTACCGAATCTATAAGAGCAGTTGCCGCAAGGTTTTACAACCACCCCCGGAAACAATACTGTTTCTAGACTCCCCCCGACTATCAGTCGGAATGCACAGTCGATTGTCTGACGCCGCACGGTGCGCAAATCGCCCAGGAGCGCCCGAAGGTTGATCCTTAGAGGAAACTGGCCCGCATGCCGGAGTCCTACCCGGGATTGCACTTCTGAGTGGAGGCTGCCGGATGGGTGTTGACCCGTGAGTTTGACCGACCCTTATACACATGGGTCTTAGTATTCGAACTGCAACAGGGCCCATTAGCTCCCTAATGTAGATTTGGTTAGATCGGTATCTCTCCAGCCAGGAGTACTCCAGAACCATTAATGATCTTTTTTTATCTCGACTATTCTTTATCCCTTGGGTATCTGTGATATTGTATGCAAGTACATATTTTATGTATAGTGTCATCCTGCTGGGTTTACTTATCAGTGCCTCACGGGCTCGACGGTAGAGCTAGAGAGCATACTGTCTTCGTCCGCTAAGTCTACACGTTCACTCCATGGAAGATAGAAAGACCTCCCTGTTACATTACATTACATTTACGTCTTGTCCAATTGGCGGCTAAAAACCGCTCTTGGGCGTGTCAAAATATTTGTGTTTTAAGTAGTAAGTCTCATTACTACTTTAATCTTTACTTAACATACATACATTATTTTTTTTAAATATATAGTATCTAAGAAACTTTGGAACCTACTAAAAGTTATTCATCGTAGAATCGTATTACAAAACAAATTACAGGCTTATTTAATAAAATAGTCAATAATTCTAATGGCTACCTACTAAACACACAATAATTAAAATAGTCGGTTAAAAAGTTGAATAAACAAAGCAGAAGCCTAACAATTGAAATAGTCAATAAATCGAATATATACGTACTAAAAACTGTACATAGTAACATCCAAAGTATTAGTAAATTGTTAAATAATCAAACTAAAGCTAAATCTTACATTTAAATACTAAAAGTACATATATAATTATCATTCAAATTGGTACAATATTTGCAAAGTCATGGCCCTCGATTTTGGTCAGATTATAGAGAGGGTGGCCTATCAGCATCTCCTTAATGTTTTTTAATTGTCTTTCTTCCAGTTGTTTGATAGTGGTAGGGAGTAAATTGTAGAATTTAATGCTAAGGTATAAGAAGTTCTTCTGTACTTTTGTCAGTTTTGTTCGGGGCACGCATAAAAGGGAATTACCGCGTGTATGGTGAGAGTGAATGTCTGTGGCGACAGATTCGCTCGTTGTATTGACACCCCCTAGATATACCAGATCGGTGTATCGCCTAGGTTTCTAATCGTTCCGTGCAGTTTAGGCCTGATAGCCTGCCTGTGTTTTCTTTTTCCTTCCTGGTTAGCTCCTCGCGGTTCAGCTACCATCCGGTTGCCTCGTTTCCTAGGGTAAACTAGCCTGCAAGGGCCGCTGTAAACTCTGCCTGCTACTATTATCTGAAGTCATCGGAGGCTCCGATCCGGGGGAACACCTCGGGCGGAACTGAGTGGTTTTCGCTCCGTGCGGCGTCAGTAAATCTTTTGTGCGTTCTGTCGAATAACCGGTTAGGTGGAATGTACGATTCCTATGCAGCTGGGATAGCTATTCCCGCAGCCCTATCCTTATAAACGATCCGTTGGACCCCAGTCTTAACGTGTTAGCCGTGGGAGCTTGACGGACAAAGGACGCCTCGGTCAGCAATTAATTCGAACTTGAATTACAGCTAACGTCAGGTAGAGACCGCGCAAGCGACCTCGAGTCTGTGACCAGACTAGAGAATGGAGAAGTCTGTCTAAATCTGTTATCACGGGCGGGAGTATTGCCCGTTGGGTTGCACTTTCCAGTACCTCGCGGCAAAGTATACCAAATAGTAGCTTTACTATCGAGCTATAGGGCATTGCGGGAAGAGGCTGCGAGGAATGTGGTCAGAGGGGTA